>CM044907.1:45751919-45894791 GCA_024500145.1 Gentiana dahurica var. dahurica
TTGACATCGGCAATCTCGTCAGAATGGTCGGGTACCGGTAAAGGAGAATCAATAGTAGCAACTGGAACAACATCATTAGTACGTGCATTAGGAACCTCAATGAACTCTTCCGTGGCTGAATCAACAATAAGAATGTCAACCTCCTCGTGTACCACAGCCGTAGGGGGGTTGGGAATAACCTGTTTATTCGATTTAGCACGTAAATGAGAGAATTTGGGCGGTTTTCCAGCCATATCATCTTCACGTGTTACACAATCCGTGATAAAGAAAAGGTCATCGTCCGCCTTCCACTTTGCGTCTAATTTCCTCCAACGTTCTGCACATTTTAATTTCCGTTGTTCTCCCTCTAATTTCCGTTGTTCTGCCTCTAATTTCCGTTGCGCAATACGTTTTAATTTGCGTCGTGGATCAAGGTTGTCATGTAATGCACCTAGGGCAGCCATAAGTTCAGCATGTCTTTGATTGGCGGCAACTCGTTGTTGTACAGTTTCAGCACGTAAACGGGCTGTCGCATCAACCAAACCTTCGCGTGTTTGTGTGAGTGCTTTAGCAAGTCGGTCTGCAAAGGCTTTCCGTTGAAATTCAAGTGTACCGTCCAGAAGATCATAATCATCATCAGCCATAGCGTGAGGCTTATGGTGACTTAACTCACGTTCACTCTTATTTAACTCACACAACCCTCAGAGGAATAAGAACTCGAACACAAAGAGAAAAAAAATTATTTTCCCGCCAAATTTCGTGGAAAATGAAGCAAAACTTTTCCTGGAAAAATCAAATTTTGTTCCAGGACTCCTGACACCGTACTAGTCACGAAAACACAAAAAAATTTCTTGCCTATTTTTCCCGCCAATTTACTCTGTTTTTTTTTTCTTTTTTTTAACTCAGCCGAATTTGAAGAAAAACAACAGCAAAAAAAAATTCGACCCTACAGAAAATTAAGGTTCTTGATGAACAAGAACTCCAACTTGAAGAACAGAAAACGCAGTAGATTATGTGCAAAAACGGAGCAGCAGGTGTTTAATAATCCGAAATATGCAGCAGGAAATTTGGAGCAAAATAACAGCAAATTCGATGATTGAATAGAGGTTTTTTTTAGCACTGCTGATTCGGCCGCAATTAGGGTTCTTGGTGCTCAAGAACGCAGCAGATTTCTTCCAATAAACGCAGCAGCTTTAATCGCCTAATCTCTGATACCACATGATGTAAACCGAATCTCGTAAGATCGTTGATTAAAGCACAGCAAACGATTCAGCTTTGAAAAGTATATTTTTTATGGATTTTCTGAATATAAAATGAAAATAACAAAAGGTATATGTAAATACTCCATCTCAGAATATTTACTACGGTGATCCCATCTCAGGAACACCAACCAATTACCCCGTCTCAGGATAATCGAAAGAAGTCCAATCTCTGAAAACTTCTTGAAAGAAACCCAATCTCTGAAAGTTTCTTATGATAAAAATTCAATCTCTGAATTTCAACCAAAATAGTTTTTGATTCAATAATAAGCTACCTATTCAAATACAAGGAAATGCCTTATATAGGCTACAGACTCGAAGTCCAATTGCCATTTTAGCAATATGGGACAAAATAACAATAATTAAAAATAATAATAAATATAAAAGACAATTAACCAATGTGGGATAATAAAAGACTAATTAAAAGACTAAATAAAAGACTCAATCTTCCTCTTCAATCGGGTATTATCTGGACCACATCATTCCCTCCCTCTTCAAAAGGATTCGTCCTCGAATCAACCCGGATCGAACACGAATATCATGCTTCCATACGTCCACTCAACGATGGAGAAACTCAGAATCACAACAACGCAAAACATGGAATGGCGCGAGTGGAGAAATCAGCGACAACAAAATCCAAAGGGCGGCAATGCTGTAAATATGGATCCACATATACATGTGGCGCGTGTAACGCCTTCAAATCAGCAACTAAAATTGCCGAGTGCACCTTTGAACCATCGGATTGCACCGGTTCGGTCCCCAGTTGGACCACAATCGATTCAGCAAGTAAGTCCACGGGCATAGTGATTGGGTCAATACCAATATCCACCTTGACATCGGCAATCTCGTCAGAATGGTCGGGTACCGGTAAAGGAGAATCAATAGTAGCAACTGGAACAACATCATTAGTACGTGCATTAGGAACCTCAATGAACTCTTCCGTGGCTGAATCAACAATAAGAATGTCAACCTCCTCGTGTACCACAGCCGTAGGGGGGTTGGGAATAACCTGTTTATTCGATTTAGCACGTAAATGAGAGAATTTGGGCGGTTTTCCAGCCATATCATCTTCACGTGTTACACAATCCGTGATAAAGAAAAGGTCATCGTCCGCCTTCCACTTTGCGTCTAATTTCCTCCAACGTTCTGCACATTTTAATTTCCGTTGTTCTCCCTCTAATTTCCGTTGTTCTGCCTCTAATTTCCGTTGCGCAATACGTTTTAATTTGCGTCGTGGATCAAGGTTGTCATGTAATGCACCTAGGGCAGCCATAAGTTCAGCATGTCTTTGATTGGCGGCAACTCGTTGTTGTACAGTTTCAGCACGTAAACGGGCTGTCGCATCAACCAAACCTTCGCGTGTTTGTGTGAGTGCTTTAGCAAGTCGGTCTGCAAAGGCTTTCCATTGAAATTCAAGTGTACCGTCCAGAAGATCATAATCATCATCAGCCATAGCGTGAGGCTTATGGTGACTTAACTCACGTTCACTCTTATTTAACTCACACAACCCTCAGAGGAATAAGAACTCGAACACAAAGAGAAAAAAAATTATTTTCCCGCCAAATTTCGTGGAAAATGAAGCAAAACTTTTCCTGGAAAAATCAAATTTTGTTCCAGGACTCCTGACACCGTACTAGTCACGAAAACACAAAAAAATTTCTTGCCTATTTTTCCCGCCAATTTACTCTGTTTTTTTTTTCTTTTTTTTAACTCAGCCGAATTTGAAGAAAAACAACAGCAAAAAAAAAATTCGACCCTACAGAAAATTAAGGTTCTTGATGAACAAGAACTCCAACTTGAAGAACAGAAAACGCAGTAGATTATGTGCAAAAACGGAGCAGCAGGTGTTTAATAATCCGAAATATGCAGCAGGAAATTTGGAGCAAAATAACAGCAAATTCGATGATTGAATAGAGGTTTGTTTTAGCGCTGCTGATTCGGCCGCAATTAGGGTTCTTGGTGCTCAAGAACGCAGCAGATTTCTTCCAATAAACGCAGCAGCTTTAATCGCCTAATCTCTGATACCACATGATGTAAACCGAATCTCGTAAGATCGTTGATTAAAGCACATCAAACGATTCAGCTTTGAAAAGTATATTTTTTATGGATTTTCTGAATATAAAATGAAAATAACAAAAGGTATATGTAAATACTCCATCTCAGAATATTTACTACGGTGATCCCATCTCAGGAACACCAACCAATTACCCCGTCTCAGGATAATCGAAAGAAGTCCAATCTCTGAAAACTTCTTGAAAGAAACCCAATCTCTGAAAGTTTCTTATGATAAAAATTCAATCTCTGAATTTCAACCAAAATAGTTTTTTGATTCAATAATAAACTACCTATTCAAATACAAGGAAATGCCTTATATAGGCTACAGACTCCAAGTCCGATTGCCATTTTAGCAATGTGGGACAAAATAACAATAATTAAAAATAATAATAAATATAAAAGACAATTAACCAATGTGGGATAATAAAAGACTAATTAAAAGACTAAATAAAAGACTCAATCTTCCTCTTGAATCGGGTATTATTTGGGCCACATCAGATAAAGCCCCATTTTGATTAAACTCTAATATAATTTTATATACAAAAAAAAATTTACCCCCGTTTTGAGTAAACTTTACTATACAATTAGATACAAAAGTTGTAAACCCTTGTTTTGTGTAAACTCTACTATAATTATATAATATAAGTTGTAAACCCCAATTTTGTGTAAACTCTACTATACAATTATATACGAAAAGTATTAAACCCCCATTTTGAGTAAACTCTACTATAATTTTATATGCAAAAAGTTGTAAACCCTCATTTGGAGTAAAGTCTACTATACAATTCAAAAAGTTGTAAACCCCCTTTTTGAGTAAACTCTACTATAATTTTATATTAAAAAAGTTGTAAACCCTCGTTTTGAGTAAACTCTACTACAATTATAAACTGTAAGTTGTAAACCCACGTTTTGACTAAAGTCTACTACAATTATATACGAAAAGTTAAAACCCCCGTTTTGAGTAAACTCAACTACAATTATATACTATAAGTTGAAAACCCCCGTTTTGAGTAAACTCTAATACAATTATATACGAAAAATTGTAAACCCTGTTTTGAGTAAACTCTACTATAAAATTATATACAAAAAGTTGTAAAACACCGTTTTGATTAAACTCTACTATAATTTTATATACAAAAAGTTGTAAACCCCCGTTTTGATTAAACTCTACTACAATTATATACAAAAAATTGTAAACCCCCATTTTGATTAAACTTTACTATAAAATTGTATACAAAAAGTTGTAAGCCCCAATTTTTAGTAAACCCAACTATAATTTTATACACAAAAAGTTGTAAACCCTCGTTTTGAGTAATCTCTTGTACAATTATAAACTCTAAGTTGTAAACCCCTATTTTGAGTAATACAATTATATACAAATGTTTAAACCTCTGTTTTGAGTAAACTCCACTACAATTACATACAAACAGTTGCAAACCCCTATTTTTAATAAACTCTACTATAATTTTACATACAAAAAGTTATAAAATCCCATTTTGAGTAAACTCTACTATACAATTATATACAAAAAGTTGTAAACCCCCGTTTTGAGGAAACTCTACTATAATTTTATATACAAAAAAATTTAAACCGTCATTTTGAGTAAACTCTACTACAATTATAAATTCTATGTTGTAAACCCTCGTTTTGAGTAAACTATACTACAATTATATATGAAAAGTTGTAAACCCCCATTTTGATGAAACTCTACTATACTATTATATAAAAAAGTTGTAAACCCCCGTTTGGAATAAACTCTACTATACAATTATATACAAAAAGTAATAAAGCCCCATTTTGATTAAACTCTACTATAATTTTATATACAAAATTTCTTTTACCCCAGTTTTGAGTGAACTCTACTATACAATTAGATACAAAAGTTGTAAACCTTTATTTTGAGTAAACTCTACTATAATTATATACAAAAAGTTGTAAACCCCCGTTTTGAGGAAACTCTACTATAATTTTATATACAAAAAAATTTAAACCATCATTTTGAGTAAACTCTACTACAATTATAAATTCTATGTTGTAAACCCTCGTTTTGAGTAAACTCTGCTACAATTATATATGAAAAGTTGTAAACCCCCATTTTGATGAAACTCTACTATACTATTATATAAAAAAGTTGTAAACCCCCGTTTGGAATAAACTCTACTATACAATTATATACAAAAAGTAATAAAGCCCCATTTTGATTAAACTCTACTATAATTTTATATACAAAATTTCTTTTACCCCAGTTTTGAGTGAACTCTACTATACAATTAGATACAAAAGTTGTAAACCTTTGTTTTGAGTAAACTCTACTATAATTATATACTATAAGTTGTAAACCCCCATTTTGTGTAAACTCTACTATACAATTATATAGGAAAAGTATTAAACCCCCGTTTTGAGTAAACTCTACTATAATTTTATATACAAAAAGTTGTAAACCCCTATTTTGAGTAAACTCTACTATACAATTATATACAAAAAGTTGTAAACGCCCGTTTTGAGTAAACTCTACTATAATTTTATATTAAAAAAGTTGTAAACCCTCGTTTTGAGTAAGCTTTACTACAATTATAAACTATAAGTTGTAAACCCCCATTTTGAGTAAAGTCTACTACAATTATATACGAAAAGTTAAAACCCCTGTTTTTAGTAAACTCTACTACAATTATATACTATAAGTTGAAAACCCCCATTTTGAGTAAACTCTACTACAATTACATACGAAAAGTTGTAAACCCCTGTTTTGAGTAAACTCTACTATACAATTATATACAAAAAGTTGTAAACCACCGTTTTGATTAAACTCAACTTTAATTTTATATACAAAAATGTTGTAAACCCTCATTTTGATTAAACTCTGCTACATTTATATACAAAAAGTTGTAAACCCCCATTTTGATTAAACTGTACTATACAATTGAATACAAAAAGTTGTAAGCCCTAGTTTTGAGTAAACCCAATAAATAATTTTATATACAATAAGTTGTAAACCCTCGTTTTGAGTAATCTCTACTACAATTATAAACTACTACAATTATATACAAAAGTTTAAACCCCCGTTTTGAGTAAACTCCACTACAATTACATACAAAAAGTTGCAAACCCTTATTTTTAGTAAACTCTACTATAATTTTATATACAAAAAGTTGTAAACCCCCATTTTGAGTAAACTCTACTGTACAATTATACACAAAAAGTTATAAACCCCCGTTTTGAGGGAACTCTACTATAATTTTATATACAAAAAGTTTTAAACCGTCGTTTTAAGTAAACTCTACTGCAATTATAAACGCTAAGTTGTAAACCCCCGTTTTAAGTAAACTCTACTACAATTATATACGAAAAGTTGTAAACCCCCGTTTTGATGAAACTGTACTATACAATTATATATAAAAAGTTGTAAACCCCTATTTTGAATAAACACTACTATACAATTATATACAAAACGTGATAAAGCCCCATTTTGATTAAACTCTACTATAACTTTATATACAAAAAATATTTTAACCCCATTTTGAGTGAACTCTACTATACAATTAGATACAAAAGTTGTAAACACTTATTTTGAGTAAACTCAACTACAATTATATACTATAAGTTGTAAACCCACATTTTGTGTAAACTCTACTATACAATTATGTACGAAAAGTATTAAACCCACTTTTGAGTAAACTCTACTATAATTTTATATACCAGAAGTTGTAAACACCCATTTTGAGTAAACTTTACTTTACAATTATATACAAAAAGTTGTAAACCCCCGTTTTGAGTAAACTCTACTATAATTTTATATCAAAAAAGTTTTAAACCCTTGTTTTGAGTAAACTCTACCACAGTTATAAACTATAAGTTGTAAACCCCCGTTTTGAGTAAACTCCACTATAATTTTATATTAAAAAAGTTGTAATCCCTCGTTTTGAGTAAACTCTACTATAATTATAAACTATAAGTTGTAAACCCTCATTTTGAGTAAAGTCTACTACAATTATATACGAAAAGTTAAAACCCCCCTTTTGAGTAATCTCTACTACAATTATATACTATAAGTTGAAAACCCCCGTTTTCTGTAAACTCTACTACAATTATATATGAAAAGTTGTAAACCCCCGTTTTGAGTAAACTCTATAATACAATTATATACAAAAACTTGTAAACCACCGTTTTGATTAAACACTGCTATAATTTTATACACAAAAAGTTGTAAACCTCCGCTTTGATTAAACTCTACTACATTTATATACAAAAAGTTGTAAACCTCCATTTTGATTAAACTGTACTATACAATTGAATACAAAAATTTGTAAGCCCCAGTTTTGAGTAAACTCAACTATAATTTTATATACAAAAAGTTGTAAACCCTCGTTTTGAGTAATCTCTACTACAATTATAAACTCTAAGTTGTAAACTCCCGTTTTGAGTACTACAATTATATACAAAAGTTTAAACCCCTGTTTTGAGTAAACTCCACTACAATTATATACTAAAAGTTGAAAATCCTTATTATTAGTAAACTCTACTAAAATTTTATATACAAAAAGTTGAAATCCCCCATTTTGAGTAAACTCTACTATACAATTATATACAAAAAGTTGTAAACCCCCGTTTTGAGTAAACTCTACTATAATTTTATATACAAAAAGTTTTAAACTGTCGTTTTGAGTAAACTCTACAACAATTGTAAACTCTAGGTTGTAAACCCACGTTTTGAGTAAAGTCTACTGCAATTATATACGAAAAGTTTAAACCTCCGTTTTTAGTAAACTCTTCTACAATTATATTCAAAAAGTTGTAATCCCCTATTTTTAGTAAACTCTACTATAATTTTATATACAAAAAGTTCTAAACCCCCGTTTTGAGTGAACTCTACTGTACAATTATATATGAAAAGTGGTAAACCCCCGTTTAGTGTCAACTCTACTACAATTTTATATACAAAAAGTTGTAAACAACCGTTTTGATTAAACTCAGCTATAATTTTATCACAAAAAGTTGTAAACCCCGTTTTGATTAAACTCTACTACAATTATATACAAAAAATTAGTAAACCCCCATTTTGATTAAACTGTACTATAAAATTGAATACAAAAAGTTGTAAGCCCCAGTTTTGGGTAAACCCAACTATAATTGTATATACAAAAAGTGGTAAACCTCTCTTTTTGTATGTAATTTTATATACAAAAAGTTGTAAACCCAACTTTTTGTATGTAATTGTAGTGGAGTTTACTCAAAATGGGGGTTTAAACTTTTGTATATAATTGTAGTACTCAAAACAGGGGTTTACAACTTAGAGTTTATAATTGAAGTAGAGATTACTCAAAACGAGGGTTACAACTCTTTGTATATAAAATTATAGTTGAGTTTACTCAAAACTGGGGCTTAAAACTTTTTGTATTCAATTGTATAGTACAGTTTAATCAAAATGGGGGTTTATAACTTTTTGTATATAATTGTAGTAGAGTTTACTCAAAACGGGGGGTTTCAAATTATAGTATATAATTGTAGTAGTTTTTACTCAAAACGGAGGTTTTAACTTTTCGTATATAATTGTAGTAGATTTACTCAAAACGGGGGTTTACAACTTATAGTTTATAATTGTAGTAGAGTTTACCCAAAATGAGGGTTTACAACTTTTTTAATATAAAATTATAGTAGAGTTTACTCAAAACGGGGGTTTACAACTTATAGTTTATAATTGTAGTAGAGTATACTCAAAACGAGGGTTTACAACTTTTTTAATATAAAATTATAGTAGTGTTTACTCAAAACGGGGTTTTACAACTTTTTGTATATAATTGTATAGTAGAGTTTACTCAAAATGGGGGTTTACAACTTTTGGAATATAAAATTATAGTAGAGTTTACTCAAAATGGGGGTTTAATACTTTTCGTATATAATTGTATAGTAGAGTTTACACAAAATGGGGGTTTACAACATATAATATATAATTGTAGTAGAGTTTACTCAAAATAAGGGTTTACAACTTTTGTATCTAATTGTATAGTAGAGTTCACTCAAAACGGGGGTAAAAAATTTTTGTATATAAAATTATAGTTGAGTTTAATCAAAATGGGGCTTTATCACTATTTGTATATTATTGTATAGTAGAGTTTATTCAAAACGGGGGTTTACAACTTTTTTTATATAATTTTATAGTAGAGTTTCATCAAAAGGGGGGTTTACAACTTTTCATATATAATTATAGTAGTGTTTACTCAAAACGGGGGTTTACAACTTAGAGTTTATAATTGTAGTAGAGTTTACTCAAAACGACGGTTTAAAACTTTTTGTATATAAAATTATAGTAGAGTTTCCTCAAAACGGGGGTTTACACCTTTTTGTATATAATTGTATAGTAGAGTTTACTCAAATGGGGGTTTACAACTTTTTGTATATAAAATTATGGTAGAGTTTACTAAAAATAGGGGTTTGCAACTTTTTGTATGTAATTGTAGTGGAGTTTACTCAAAACGGGGGTTTAAACTTTTGTATATAATTGTAGTACTCAAAACGGGGGTTTACAACTTAGAGTTTATAATTGAAGTAGAGATTACTCAAAACGAGGGTTCACAACTCTTTGTATATAAAATTATAGTTGGGTTTACTCAAAACTGGGGCTTACAACTTTTTGTATTCAATTGTATAGGACAGTTTAATCAAAATGGGGGTTTACTACTTTTTGTGTATAATTGTAGTAGAGTTTAATCAAAACGGGGGTTTACAACTTTTTGTATATAAAATTATAGTAGAGTTTAATCAAAACGGTGGTTTACAACTTTTGGTAT
Organism: Gentiana dahurica var. dahurica; assembly: GCA_024500145.1. Taxonomy (NCBI): domain Eukaryota; kingdom Viridiplantae; phylum Streptophyta; class Magnoliopsida; order Gentianales; family Gentianaceae; genus Gentiana; species Gentiana dahurica. The sequence goes on from CM044907.1 coordinate 45,761,998, forward strand.
ATAATTGTATAGTTGGGTTTACTCAAAACTGGGCCTTACAACTTTTTGTATTCAATTGAATAGTACAGTTTAATCAAAATGGGGGTTTACAACTTTTTGTATATAATTGTAGTAGAGTTTAATCAAAACGGAGGTTTACAACTTTTTATACTATACAATTGAATACAAAAAGTTGTAAGCCACAGTTTTGAGTAAGCCCAACTATATATACAAAAAGTTGTAAACCACCGTTTTGATTAAAATTACAGTAGATTTTTCGTAATATAATTATAAACTATAAGTTGTAAACCCCCGTTTTGAGTAAACTCTACTATAATTTTATATTAAAAAAGTTGTGAACACTCATTTTGAGTAAACTCTACTACAATTATAAACTATAAGTTGTAAACCCCCGTTTTGAGTAAAGTCTACTAAAATTATATACGAAATGTTAAAAGCCCTGTTTTGAGTAAACTCTACTACAATTATATACTATATGTTGAAAACCACCGTTTTGAGTAAATCTACTACAATTATATACGAAAAGTTGTAAACCCCCGTTTTGAGTAAACTCTACTATACAATTATATACAAAAAGTTGTAAACCACCGTTTTGATTAAACTCGGCTATAATTTTATATACAAAAAGTTGTAAACCCCCGTTTTGATTAAACTCTACAAAATTATATACAAAAAGTTGTAAAACCCTATTTTGATTAAACTGTCCTATACAATTGAATGCAAAAAGTTGTAAGCCCCAATTTTGAGTAACCCCAACTATAATTTTATATACAAAAAGTTGTAAACCCTCGTTTTGAGTAATCTCTACTACAATTATAAACTCTAAGTAGTAAACCCCCGTTTTGAGTACTACAATTATATACAAAAGCTTAAACCCCCGTTTTGAGTAAACTCCACTACAATTATATATTAAAAGTTGCAAACCCCTATTTTTAGTAAACTCTACTATAATTTTATATACAAATAGTTGTAAACCACCATTTTGAGTAAAATCTACTATACAATTATGTACAAAAAGTTGTAAACTCCTGTTTTGAGTAAACTCTACTATAATTTTATATACAAAAAGTTTAAAACCCTCATTTTGAGTAAACTCTACTACAATTGTAAACTCTAAGTTGTAAACCACCGTTTTGAGTAAAGTCTACTGCAATTATATACGAAAAGTTTAAACCTCCGTTTTGAGTAAACTTCACTACAATTATATACAAAAAGTTGTAAAACCCCATTTTTAGTAAACTGTACAATAATTTTATATACAAAAAGTTCTAAACCCCCGTTTTGAGAGAACTCTACTATACAATTATACATGAAAAGTGGTAAACCCCCGTGTAGTGTAAACTCTACTACAATTTTATATACAAAAAGTTGTAAACCCCTATTTTGAGTAAACTCTACTACAATTAACTATAAGTTGTAAACCCCCGTTTTGAGTAAACTCTACTACAATTATATACGATTAGTTGTAAACCCCCATTTTTAGTAACCTCTACTACAATTATATGCGAAAAGTTGTAAACCCCCATTTTGAGTAACCTCTACTACAATTATATACTATAAGTTGAAAACCCCCATTTTGAGTAGACTCTACAACAATTATATACGAAAAGTTGTAAACCCCCGTTTTGAGTAAACTCTACTATACAATTATATACAAAAAGTTGTAAACCCCCGTTTTGAGTAAACTCTACTATAATTTTATATACAAAATGTTGTAAACCCCCAATTCGAGTGAACTCTACTATACAATTAGATACATAAGTTGTAAACCCCTGTTTTGAGTAAACTATACTACAATTATATACTATAAGTTGTAAACCCCCATTTTGTGTAAACTCTACTATATAATTATATACAAAAAGTTGTAAACCCCCGTTTTGATTAAACTCTACTATAATTATATATACAAAAAGTTGTAAACCCACGTTTGAGTAAACTCTACTATACAATTATATACAAAATGTTGTAAACCCCTGTTTTGAGTAAACACTACCACAATTATACACAAAAAGTTTTAAACCCCCATTTTGATTAAACTCTACTATACAATTATTTGCAAAAAATTGTAAAACTCGGTTTGATTAAACTCTACTATAATTTTATATACAAAAAGTTGTAAACCCCCGTTTTGAGTGAACTCGACTATACAATTAGATACAACAGTTGTAAACCCTTATTTTCAGTAAACTCATGTACAATTATATACTATAAGTTGTAAACCCATATTTCATGTAAACTCTACTATACAATTATATACGAAAAGTTGTAAACCCCTGCTTTGAGTAAACTCTACTATAATTTTATATACAAAAAGCTGTACACCACCATTTTAAGTAAACTCTACTATACAATTATAGACAAAAAGTTGTAAACCCATGTTTTGAGAAAACTCTACTATAATTTTATATACAAAAAGTTTTAAACCCTCATTTTAAGTAAACTTTACTACAATTATAAACTCCAAGTTGTAAACCCCCGTTTTGAGTAAAGTCTACTACAAATATATACGAAAAGTTTAAACCCCTGTTTTGAGTAAACTCTACTACAATTATGTACAAAAGTTGTAAACCCCTATTTTTAGTAAACTATACTATAATTTTATATACAAAAATTTGTAAACCCCCGTTTTGAGTGAACTCTACTATAAAATTATATATGAAAAGTAGTAAACCCCTCTTTTAGTGTTAACTCTACTACAATTTTATTTACAAAAAGTTGTAAACTCCGGTTTTGAGTAAACTTTACTACAATTATATACTATAAGTTGTAAACCCCAATTTTGAGTAAACTCTATTACAATTGTATACGAAAAGTTGTAAACCCCCATTTTGAGTAAACTCTACTACAATTATATACTATAAATTGAAAACCCCCGTTTAGAGTAAACTCTACTACAATTATATACGAAAAGTTGTAAACCCCCATTTTGAGTAAACTCTACTATAAAATTATATACAAAAAATTGTAAACCCCCGTTTTGATTAAACTCTACTATAATTTAATATATAAAAAGTTGTAAACCCCCGTTTGAGTAAACTCTACTTTATAATTATATACGAAAAGTTGTAAACCCCTGTTTTGATTAAACCCTACTACAATTATATACAAAAAGTTGTAACCCATTTTGATTAAACTCTACTATACAATTAAATTCCAAAAGTTGTAAACCCCAGTTTTAAGTAATCTCTACTATAATTTTGAACTCCACTATACAATTAAATACATAATTTTAAAACCCTTGTTTTGAGTAAACTCCACTACAATTATATAATATATGTTGCAAACCCCCGTTTTGTGTATACTCTACTATACAATTATATACAAAAAGTTGTAAACTCCCGTTTTGATTAAACTCAACTATAATTTTATATACAAAAAGTTGTAAACCCCTATTTGAGTAAACTCTACTATACAATTATACACGAAATGTTGTAAACCCCCGTTTTGAGTAACCCTTACTACAATTATATACAAAAAGTTTTAAACCCCCGTTTCGATTAAACTCTACTATAAAATTATATACCAAAAGTTGTGAAACCCCGTTTTGATTAAACTCTACTATAATTTTATATACAAAAAGTTATAAACCCCCATTTTGAGTGAACTCTAGTATACAATTAGATACAAAAGTTGTAAACCCCTTTTTGAGTAAACTCTACTACAATTATATACAATAAGTTGTAAACCCCCGTTTTGTGTAAACTCTACTATACAATTATATACAAAAAGTTGTAAACCCCTGTTTTGATTAAAATCTACTATACAATTACATTCAAAAAGTTGTAAAACCCCATTTTGAGTAAAATCTACTACAATAATATACAAAAAGGTGTAAACACTGTCTGAGTAAACACTACTACAATTATATAAAAAAAAGTTGTAAATCCTCGTTTGAATAAACTCTACTATAATTTTACATACAAAAAGTGGTAAACCCCCGTTTGAGCAAACTATACTATATAATTATATACTAAAAGTTGTAAACCCCCGTTTTGAGTGAACTCTACTACACAATTAGATACATAAGTTGTAAACACTGTTTTGAGTAAAATCTACTACACTTATATACTATAAGTTGTAAAACCCCGTATGTGTAAACTCTACTATACAATTATATACAAAAAGTGGTAAACCCTCATTTTGATTAAACTCTACTATAATTTTATATATACAAAAATTTGTAAACCCCCGTTTTAGTAAACTCTACTATACAATTATATACGAAATGTTGTAAACCCCTGTTTTGTGTAAACACTACTACAATTATATACTATAAGTTTTAAACCCCTATTTTGATTAAACTCTTCTATACAATTATTTACAAAAAATTGTAAAACCCCGTTTTGATTAAACTCTACTATAATTTTATATACAAAAAGTTGTAAACCCCAGTTTTGAGTTAACTTTACAATACAATTAGATACAAAAGTTGTAAATCCCTGTTTTTAGTAAACTCTACTACAATTATATACTATAAGTTGTAAACCCCCATTTTGTGTAAACTCTACTATACAATTATATATGAAAAGTTGTAAACCCCTATTTTGAGTAAACTCTTTTGAGTAAACTCTACAATACAATTATATACAAAAAGTTGTAAACCCCCGTATGGAGTAAACTCTACTATAATATTATATACAAAATGTTTTAAACCGTCGTTTTGAGTAAACTCTACTACAATTATAAACTTTAAGTTGTAAACCCACCGTTTTGAGTAAAGTCTACTGCAATTATATACGAAAAGTTTAAGCCTCCGTTTTGAGTAAACTCTACTACAATTATCTACAAAAAGTTGTAAACACCATTTTTAGTAAACACTACTATAATTTTATATACAAAAAGTTCTAAACCCCAGTTTTGAGTGAAGTCTACTATACAATTATATATGAAAAGTTTAAACTCCCGTGTAGTGTAAATTCTACAACAATTTTACATACAAAAAGTTGTAAACCCCTATTTTGAGTAAACTCTACTACAATTAACTATAAGTTGTAAACCCCCATTTTGAGTAAACTATACTAGAATTATATATGAAAAGTTGTAAACCCCCATATGGAGTAACCTCTACTACAATTATATACTATAAGTTGAAAACCCCCGTTTTGAATAAACTCTACTCCAATTATATACGAAAAGTTGTAAACCCCCGTTTTGAGTAAACTCTACTATACAATTATATACAAAAGGTTTTAAACCCCCGTTTTGAGTAAATTGTACTATAATTTTATATACAAAATGTAGTAAACCCCTGTTTGAGTAAACTCTACTTTATAATTATATACGAAAAGTTGTAAAACTCCGTTTTGATTAAACTCTACCATATATTTACAAAAAGTTGTAAACCCCCATTTTGATTAAACTCTACTATACAATAACATACAAAAAGTTGCAAACCCCAGTTTTGAGTAAACTATACTATAATATTATATACAAAAAGTTGTAAACCTCCGTTTTGAGTGAACTCTACTATACAATTAGATACATAAGTTGTAAACCCCTGTTTTGAGTAAACTATACTACAATTATATACTATATGTTGTAAACCCCCGTTTTGTGTAAACTCTACAATACCATTATATACAAAAAGTTGTAAACCCCCATTTTGATTGAAATCTACTATAATTTTACATACAAAAAGTTGTAAACCCCGGTTTGAGTAAACTCTACTATAAAATTATATGCAAAAAGATGTAAACCCCTGTTTTGAGTAAACTCAACTATAATTTTATTTACAAAAAGTTTTAAACCCTCATTTTAAGTAAACTCTACTACAATTATAAACTCTAAGTTGTAAACCACCGTTTTGAGTAAAGTTAACTACAATTATATATGAAAAGTTGTAAACCCGCGTTTTGAGTAAACTCTACTATACAATTATATACAAAAAGTTGCAAACCCCAATTTTGTGTAAACAATACTATTATTTTATATACAAAATGTAGTAAACCCCCGTTTGAGTAAACTATACTATATAATTATATACGAAAAGTTGTAAACCTCTGTTTTGATTAAACTCTGCCGTATATTTACAAGAAGTTGTAAACCCCTATTTTGATTAAACTCTACTATACAATTACATACAAAAATTTGTAAAACCCAGTTTTGAGTAAACTCTACTATAATTTTATATACAAAAAGTTGTAAACCCCTGTTTTGAGTGAACTCTACTATACAATTAGATACATAAGTTGTAAACCCCTGTTTTGAGTAAACTATACTACAATTATATACTATAAGTTGTAAACCCCCATTTTCTGTAAACTGTACTATACAATTATATACAATAAGTTGTAAACCCCCATTTTGATTAAACTCTACTATAATTTTATATACAAAAAGTTGTAAACCCCTGTTAGAGTAAACTCTACTATACAATTATATATGAAATGTTGTAAATCCCCGTTTTGAGTAAACACTACTACAATTATAAACAAAGTTTTAAACCCCTATTTTAATTAAATTCTACTATACAATTATTTGCAAAAAATTGTAAAACCCTGTTTTGATTAAACTCTACTATAATTTTATATATAAAAGTTGTAAACCCCTATTTTGAGTGAACTCTACTATACAATTAGATACAAAAGTTGTAAACCCCTGTTTTGAGTAAACTCTAGTACAATTATATACTATAAGTTGTAAACCCCCATTTTATGTAAACTGTACTATAAAATTATATACGAAAAGCTATAAACCCCCATTTTGAGTAAACTCTGCTATAATTTTATAAATAAAAATTTGTAAACCACCATTTTGAGTAAACTCTACTATACAATTATATAAAAAAAGTTGTAAACACCCGTTTTGAGTAAACTATACTATAATTTTATATACAAAAAAGTTTTAAACCTTCATTTTGAGTAAACTCTACTACAATTATATATGAAAAGCTTAAACCCCTGTTTTGAGTAAAGTCTACTACAATTATATATGAAAAGTATAAACCCCCGTTTCGAGTAAACTCTTCAACAATTATATACAAAAAGTTTTAAACCCCCATTTTTAATAAACTCTACTATAATTTTTTATACAAAAAGTTGTAAACCCCCTGTTTTGAGTGAACTCTACTATACAATTATTTATGAAATGTTGTAAACCCCCCATTTAGTGTAAACTCTACTACAATATTATATACAAAAAGTTGTAAACACCTGTTTTGAGTAAACTCAACTACAATTATATACTATAAATTGTAAACACCCGTTTTGAGTAAACTCTACTACAATTATATACGAAAAGTTGTAAACCCCCATTTTGAGTAAACTCTACTACAATTATATACTATAAGTTGAAAACCCCAGTTTTGAGTAAACTCTACTACATTTATGTACGAAAAGTTGTAAACCCTCATTTTGAGTAAACTCTACTATACAATTATATACAAAAAATTGTAAACCCCCATTTTGATTAAACTCTACTACAATTTTGTACACAAAAAGTTGTAAACCCCCATATGAGTAAACTCTACTATATATTTATATACGAAAATTTGTAAACCCTTGTTTTGATTAAACCCTACTACAATTTTATACAAAAAGTGGTAACCTATTTTGATTAAACTCTACTATACAATAAAATAACAAAAGTTGTAAACCCGAGTTTTGTACAATCTCTACTATAATTTTATATACAAAAAGTTGTAAATCCCCGTTTTGAGTGAACTCCACTATACAATTAGATACATAAGTTTTAAACCCTTGTTTTGAGTAAACTCCACTACAATTATATACTATAAGTTGTAAACCCCCGTTTTGTGTAAACTCTACTATAGAATTATATACAAAAAGTTGTAAACTCCTATTTTGTTTAAACTCTACTATAATTTTGTATACAAAAAGTTGTAAACCCCCGTTTGAGTAAACTCGACTATACAATTATATACAAAATGTTTAAACCCCCGTTTTGAGTAACCTCTACTACAATTATATACAAAAAGTTTTAAACCCCCATTTCGATTAAACTCTACTATAAAAATATATACAAAAAGTTGTAAAACCCTGTTTTGATTAAAATCTACTATAATTTTATATACAAAAAGTTGTAAACCCCCGTTTTGAGTTAACTCTACTATACAATTAGATACAAAAGTTGTAAACCCCTATTTTGAGTAAACTCTACTATACAATTATACACAAAAAGTTGTGAACCCCTATTTTGTGTAAACCCTACTATAATTTTATTTACAAGAAGTTGTAAACCCTCATTTTGAGTAAACTCTACTACAATTATAAATTCTAAGTTGTAAACCCCCATTTTTAGTAAAGTCTACTACAATTATATACGAAAGTTTAAACCCCTGTTTTGACTAAACTCCACTAAAATTATATACAAAAAGTTGCAAACCCCCATTTTTAGTAAAATCTACTATAATTTTATACACAAAAAGTTGTAAACTCTCATTTTGAGCGAACTCTACTATACATTTATATATGAAAATTTGTAAACCCCTATTTAGTGTAAACTCTACTGCAATTTTATATCCAAAAAGTTGTAAACCCCTATTTTGAGTGAACTCTACTAAAATTATATACTATAAGTTGTAAACCCCCGTTTTGAGTAAACTCTACTATAATTATTCAAAAAGTTGTAAAACCCGGTTTTGAGTAAACTCTACTACAATAATATACAAAAAGGTGTAAACACTGTTTGAGTAAACACTACTACAATTATATATAAAAATTTGTAAATCCTCGTTTGAATAAACTCTACTATAATTTTACATACAAAAAGTGGTAAACCCCTGTTTGAGTAAACTCTACTACATAATTATATAGGAAAATTTGTAAACCCCGTATTGAGTAAACTCTACTACAATTATTCAAAAAGTTGTAAAACCCTGTTTTGAGTAAACTCTACTACAATAATATACAAAAAGGTGTAAACACTGTTTTGAGTAAACTCTACTTGAAAAATTTGTAAATCCTCATTTGAATAAACTCTACTATAATTTTACATAGAAAAAGTGGTAAACCCCCGTTTGAGTAAACTCTACTACACAATTATATACGAAAAGTTGTAAACCCCGTTTTGATTGAACTATACTATACAATTAGAAAGATAAGTTGTTAACCCCTGTTTTGAGTAAACTCTACTACACTTATATACCATAAGTTGTAAACCCCCATTTTGTGTAAACTCTATTATACAATTATATACAAAAAGTGGTATACCCTCGTTTTGATTAAACTCTACTATAATTTTATATACAAAAAGTGGTAAGACCCCGTTTGAGTAAACTCTACTATACAATTATATACGAAATGTTGTAAGCCCCCGTTTTGAGTAAACACTACTACAATTATATACCATAAGTTATAAACCCCCATTTCGATTAAACTCTATTATACAATTATTAACAAAAAATTGTAAAACCCCGTTTTGATTAACTCTTATATAATTTTATATACAAAAAGTTGTAAACCCCCGTTTTGAGTGAACTCTACAATACAATTAGATACAAAAGTTGTAAACCCCTATTTTGAGTAAACTGTACTACAATTATAAACTATAAGTTGTAAACCCCCATTTTGTGTAAACTCTACTATACAATTATATATGAAAGGTTGTAAACCCCCGTTTTGAGTAAACTCTATATAATTTTATATACAAAAAGTTGTAAACCCCTATTTTGAGTAAACTCTACTATACAATTATACACAAAAAGTTGTATACCCCCACTTTGAGTAAACTCTACTATAATTTTATATACAAAAAGTTTTAAACCGTCGTTTTGAGTAAACTCTACTACAATTATAAACTCTAAGTTGTAAACCCCCGTTTTGAGAATAGTCTACTGCAATTATATACGAAAAGTTTAAACCTCCGTTTTGAGTAAACTATACTACAATTATATACAAAAAGTTGTAAAACCCGATTTTTAGTAAACTCTACTATAATTTTATATACAAAAAGTTCTAAACTCCGGTATTGAGTGAACTATACTATACAATTATTTATGAAAAGTTGTAAAACCCCGTGTAGTGTAAACTCTACTACAATTTTATATACAAAAAGTTTTAAACCCTTGTTTTGAGTAAACTCTACTACAATTAAATATAAGTTGTAAACTCCCGTTTTGAGTAACTCTACTACAATTATATATGAAAAGTTGTAAACCCACATTTTGAGTAACCTCTACTATAATTATATACTATAAGTTGAAAACCCCAATTTTGAGTAAACTCTACTACAATTATATATGAAAATTTGTAAACCCCCATTTTGAGTAAACTCTACTATAAAATTATATACAAAAAGTTGTTAACCCCCGTTTTGAGTAAACTCTACTATAATTTTATATACAAAATGTAGTAAACCCCTGTTTGAGTAAACTCTACTATATAATTATATACAAGAAGTTGTAAACCTCCGTTTTCATTAAACTCTACCATATATTTACAAAAAGTTGTAATCCCCCATTTTGATTAAACTCTATTATACAATTACATACAAAAAGTTGTAAACCCCAATTTTGAGTAAACTCTACTATAATTTTATATACAAAAAGTTGTAAACCCCCGTTATGAGTGAACTCTACTATACAATTTTATACAAAAGTTGTAAACCCCTGTTTTGAGTAATCTATACTACAATTATATACTATAAGTTTTTAACCCCCGCTTTGTGTAAACTCTACTACACAATTATATACAAAAAGTTGTAAACCCCTATTTTGATTAAACTCTACTATAATTGTATATACAAAAAGTTGTAAACCCCTGTTTGAGTAAACTATACTATACAATTATATATGAAATGTTGTAAATCCCCGTTTTGAGTAAACACTACTACAATTATACACAAAAAATTTTACACCCTCATTTTGATTAAACTCCACTATACAATTATTTGAAAAAAATTGTAAAACCCTGTTTTGAGTAAACTCTACTGTAATTTTATATACAAAAAGTTGTAAACCCCTATTCTAAGTGAACTATACTATACAATTAGATACAAAAGTTGTAAACCCCTGTTTTGAGTAAACTGTAGTACAATTATATACTATAAGTTGTAAACCCCCATTTTGTGTAAACTCTACTACACAATTATATACGAAAAGTTGTAAACCCCCGTTTTGAGTAAACTCTACTATAATTTTTTATACAAAAAGTTGTAAACCACCATTTGAGTAAACTCTACTATACATTTATATATAAAAAGTTGTAAACCCCAGTTTTGAGTAAACTCTACTATAATTTTATATACAAAAAGTTATAAACCCTCATTTTGAGTAAACTCTACTACAATTATAAACTCTAAGTTGTAAACCCCCGTATTGAGTAAAGTCTACTACAATTATATACGATAATTTTAAACCCCCATTTTGAGTAAACTTTACTTCAATTATATACAAAAAGTTGTAAACCCCCATTTTTAGTAAACATTACAATAATTTTATATACAAAAAGTTGTAAACCCCTGTTTTGAACGAACTCTATTATACAATTATATATGAAAAGTTGTAAACCCTCATTTAGTGTAAACTCTACTACAATTTTCTTATACAAAAAGTTGTAACCACCTGTTTTGAGTAAACTCTAATACATGCATATACTATAGGTTGTAAACCCCCATTTTGAGTAAATTCTGCAACAGTTATATACGAAAAGTTGTAAACCCCCATTTTGAATAAACTCTTCTACAATTATATACTATAAGTTGAAAACCCGCATTTTGAGTGAACTCTACTATAATTATATATGAAAAGTTGTTAACCCCGTTTTGAGTAATCTTTACTATACAATTATATACAAAAAATTGTAAACCTATTTTTTTATTAAACTCTACTATACTTTTATATACAAAAAGTTATAACCCCCGTTTGAGTAAACTCTACTACATAATTATATACGAAAATTTGTAAACCCTTGTTTTGATTAAACCCAACTACAATTATATACAAAAAGTTGTAACCCATTTTGATTAAACTCTACTATATAATTAAATACCAAAAGTTGTAAACCCCTATTTTGAGTAATCTCTACTATAATTTTATATTCAAAAAGTTGTAAACCCCCCGTTTTGAGTGAACTCCACTAAAAAAATAGATACATAAGTTTTAAACCCTTGTTTTGAGTAACTCCACTACAATTATATACTATAAGTTGTAAACACACGTTTTGAGTAAACTCTACTATACAATTATATACAAAAAGTTGTAAACTCCCGTTTTGATTAAACTTTACTATAATTTTATATACAAAAAGTTGTAAACCCCCGTTCTGAGTGAACTCTACTATACAATTAGATACAAAAGTTGTAAACCCCTATTTTAAGTAAATTATAGTACAATTATATACTATAAGTTGTAAACCCCCATTTACGAAAAGTTGTAAACCCCAGTTTTGAGTAAACTCTACTATAATTTTATATACAAAATGTTTTAAACCCTCATTTTGAGTAAACTCTACTACAATTATAAACTCTAAGGTGTAAACCACCGTTTTGAGTAAACTCTACTACAATTATATTCGAAAAGTTTAAACCCCCGTTTTGAGTAAACTCTACTATAATTAGATACAAAAAGTTGGAAACCCCTATTTTTAGTAAACTCTACTATAATTTTATATACAAAAAGTTGTAAACCCCTGTTTTGAGCGAACTCTACTTTACAATTATACATGAAAAGTTGTAAACCCCTTTTTTGAGTAAACTCTACTACAATTATATACAATGACTTGCAAACCCCCGTTTTGTGTAAACTCTACTATACAATTATATACGAAAAGTTGTAAACCCCTATTTTGAGTAAACTCTACTATAATTTTATATACAAAAAGTTGTAAACCCCCATTTTTAGTAAACTCTAATATACAAATATATACAAAATGTTGTAAACCCCCATTTTGATTAAACTCTACTATAATTTTATACACAAAAAGTTTTAAACCGTCGTTTTGAGTAAACTCTACTACAATTATAAACTCAAAGTTGTAAACCCCCATTTAGAGTAAAGTCTACTGCAATTATATACAAAAATTTTAAACCTCAGTTTTGAGTAAACTCTACTACAATTATATACAAAAAGTTATAAACCCCTATTTTTAGTAAACTTTACTATAATTTTATATACAAAAAGTTCTAAACCCCCATTTTGAGGGAACTCTTCTATTGAATTTTATATGAAAAGTTGTAAACCCCCTTGTAGTGTAAACTCTACTACAATTTTATATTCAAAAAGTTGTAAACCCCTGTTTTGAGTAAACTCTACTACAATTAACTATAAGTTGTAAACCCTCGTTTTGAGTAAACTCTACTACAATTATATACGAAAAGTTGTAAACCCCCATTTTGAGTAACCTCTACTACAATTATATACTATAAGTTGAAAACCCCCGTTTTGAGTATACTCTACTACAATTATATATGAAAAGTTGTAAACCCCCATTTTGAGTAAACTCTATTATACAATTATATACAAAAAGTTGTAAACCCCTGTTTTAAGTAAACTCTACTGTAATTTTATATACAAAATGTAGTAACCCACCCCGTTTGAGTAAACTCTACTATATAATTATAAACGAAAAGTTGTAAGCCTCCGTTTTGATTAAACTCTACCATATATTTACAAAAAGTTGTAAACCCCTATTTTTATTAAACTTTACTATACAATTACATACAAAAAGTTGTAAACCATAGTTTTGAGTAAACTCTACTATAATTTTATATAAAAAAAGTTGTAAACCCATGTTTTGAGTGAACTCTACTATGCGGTAAGATACATAAGTTGTAAACCCCTGTTTTGGGTAAATTATACTACAATTATATACTATAAGTTGTAAACTCCCATTTTTTGTAAACTCTGCTATACAATTATATACAAAAAGTTGTAAACCCCCGTTTTGATTAAACTCTACTATAATTTTATATACAAAAAGTTGTAAACCCCCGTTTGAGTAAACTCTACTATACAATTATATGAAATGTTGTAAACCCCCATTGTGAATAAACACTACTAAAATTATACACAAAAAGTTTTAAACACCCATTTTGATTAAACTCTATTATACAATTATTTGAAAAAAATTGTAAAACCACGTTTTGATTAAACTCTACTATAATTTTATATACAAAAAGTTGTAAACCCCCATTCTGAGTGAATTCTACTATACAATTAGATACAAAAGTTGAAAACCCCTATTTTGAGTAAACTCTAGTACAATTATATATTATAAAGTTGTAAACCCACATTTTGTGTAAACTCTACTATACAATTATATACGAAAAGTTGTAAACCCCCCGTTTTGAGTAAACTCTACTATAATTTTATATACAAAAAGTTATAAACCACCATTTTGAGTAAACTCTACTATACAATTATATACAAAAAGTTGTAAACCCCAGTTTTGAGTAAACTCTACTATAATTTTATATACAAAAAGTTTTAAACCCTCATTTTGAGTAAAGTCTACTACAATTATAAACTCTATGTTGTAAACCCCCATTTTGAGTAAAGTCTACTACAATTATATACGAAAAGTTTAAACCTCCATTTTGAGTAAACTTGACTACAATTATATACAAAAAGTTGTAAACCCCTATTTTTAGTAAACTCTACTATAATTTGTTATTATCAAAAAGTTGTAAACCCTTGTTTTGAGCGAACTCTACCATACAATTATATATGAAAAGTTGTAAACCCCCATTTAGTGTAAACTCTACAACAATTTTATATACAAAAAGTTGTAAACACCAGGTTTGAGTAAACTCTACTACAATTATATACTATAAGTTCTAAACTCCCGTTTTGAGTAAACTCTACTACAATTATATACGAAAAGTTGTAAACCCCCCATTTTGAGTAAACTCCACTACAATTATATACTATAAGTTGAAAACCCCCATTTTGAGTAAACTCTACTACAATAATATACGAAAAGTTTTAAACCCCCGTTTTGAGTAAACCCTACTATACAATTATATACAAAAAATTGTAAACCCCCGTTTTGATTAAACTCTATTATAATTTTATATACAAAAAAGTTGTAAACCCCCGTATGAGTAAACTCTACTATATAATTATATACGAAAAGTTGTAAACCCCTGTTTTGATTAAACCCTACTAGAATTATATACAAAAAGTAGTAACCCATTTTGATTAAACTCTACTATACAATTAAATACCAAAAGTTGTAAACCCTAGTTTTGAGTAATCTCAACTATAATTTTGTATTCAAAAAGTTGTAAACCCCCGTTTTGAGTGAACTCCACTATACAATTAGATACATAAGTTTTAAACCCTTGTTTTGAGTAAACTCCACTACGATTATATACTATAAGTTATAAACACCCGTTTTGAGTATACTGTACTATACAATTATATACAAAAAGTTGTAAACTCCCGTTTTGATTAAACTCTATTATAATTTTTATACAAAAAGTTGTAAACCCCCGTTTGAGTAAACTCTACTATACAATTATATATGAAATGTTGTAAACCAGCATTTTGAGTAATCTCTACTTCAATTATATATAAAAAGTTTTAAACCCCCATTTCGATTAAACTCTACTATAAAATTATATACAAAAAGTTGTAAAACCCCATTTTGATTAAACTCTACTATAATTTTATATAAAAAAAGTTGTAAACCCCTATTTTAAGTGAACTCTACTATACAATTAGATACAAAAGTTGAAAACCCCTTTTTGGAGTAAACTCTTCTACAATTATATACTATGAGTTGTAAACCCCCGTTTTGTGTAACCTCTACTATACAATTATATATGAAAAGTTGTAAACCCCTATTTGGAGTAAACTATACTATAATTTTATATACAAAAAGTTGTAAACCCATATTTTGAGTAAACTCTACTATACAATTATATACAAAAAGTTGTAAACCCCCGTTTTGAGTAAACCCTACTATAATTTTATTTACAAAAAGTTGTAAACCCTCGTGTTGAGTAAACTCTACTACAATTATAAACTCAATGTTGTAAACCCCCATATTGAGTAAAGTCAACTACAATTATATACGAAAGTTTAAACCCCCGTTTTGAGTAAACTCAACTACAATTATATACAAAAAGTTGCAAACCCCTATTTTTAGTAAACTCTACTATAATTTTATATACAAAAAGTTGTAAACCCTCATTTTGAGCGAACTCTACTAGACAATTATATATGAAAAGTTGTAAACCCCTGTTTCGTGCGAACTCTACTACAATTTTATATACAAAAAGTTTTAAACCCCTGTTTTGAGTAAAATCTACTACAATTATATACTATAAGTTGTAAACCACCGTTTTTAGTAAATTCTACTACTATTATTATGAAAAGTTGTAAACCCCCATTTTGAGTAAGCTCTACTACAATTATATAATATAAGATGAAAACCTTCGTTTTGAGTAAACTCTACTACAATTATAATCCAAATGTTGTAAACCTCCGTTTTAAGTAAACTCTACTATACAATTATATACAAAAAATTGTAAACCCCTGTTTTGATTAAACTCTACTATAATTTTACATTCAAAAAGTTGTAAACCCCCGTTTGAGTAAACCCATCTATATAATTATATACGAAAAGTTGTAAACCCTTGTTTTGATTAAACTCTACAACAATTATATATAAAAAGTTGTAAACTCCCATTTTGATTAAACTCTACTATACAATTATATACAAAAAGTTGTAAACCCCTGTATTGAGTAAACTCTACAACAATTACATAGAAAAAGTTGTAAACACCCGTTTTGATTAAACTCTACTATACAATTATATACAAAAAGTGATAAAACCCTATTTTGATTAAAAACTACTATTATTTTATACAACAAGATGTAAACCCCCGTTTTGAGTGAACTCCACTATACAATTAGATACAAAAGTTGTAAACCCTTGTTTTGAGTAAACTCTACTACAATTATATACTATAAGTTGTAAACCCCCATTTTGTGTAAACTCTACTATACAAGTATATACAAAAAGTTGTAAACCCCGGTTTTGATTAAACTCTACTATAATTTTATATACAAAAAGTTGTAAACCCCCATTTGAGTAAACTCTACTATACTATTATATACGAAATGTTGTAAACCCCCGTTTTAAGTAAACCCAACTATAATTTTGTAAACAAAAAGTTGTAAACCCTCATTTGGAGTAATCTCTACTACAATTATAAACACTAAGTGGTAAACCTCCGTTTTGAGTACTACAATTATATACAAAAGTTTAAACCCCCGTTTTGAGTAAACTCTACTACAATTATATACAAAAAGTTGCAAACCCCTATTTTTAGTAAACTCTACTATAATTTTATAAACAAAAAGTTGAAAACCCCTGTTTTGAGTGAACTCTACTATACTATTATATATGAGAAGTTGTAAACCCCCGTTTAGTGTAAACTCTACTACAATTTTATATACAAAATGTTGTAGACCCCTGTTTTGAGTAAACGCTAATACAATTATATACTATAAGTTGTAAACCCCTGTTTTGAGTAAACACTACTACAATTATATATGAAAAGTTGTAAACCCCCATTTTGAGTAAACTCTACTACAATTGTATACTATATGTTGAAAACCCCCGTTTTGAGTAAGCTCTGCTACAATTATATACGAAAAGTTGTAAACCCCCATTTTAAGGAAACTCTACTATACAATTATATACAAAAAGTTGTAAACCCGCGTTTTCAATAAACTCTACTACGATTTTATAAACAAAAATTTTTGAACCCCTATTTTGATTAAGCTCTACTACAATTTGTTAGTAATACCATCCGCAGCGGAAACGATTTATGGATCTAGATCTATAAAATACACGTAATAAAATAACTAGATCTATATCTACAAGGGGGTTGTAGAACATACCTCTTGGATCTCAAAATCCAAGTTGAAGAACCGCAATTAGGAAGAACTTGTGAAGGTGTGAAGAGCACCACAGTCTTCTGAACGTGTGATCCAAGCAACTCCTGGTGGAAGGAAATCCTCGTCTCGAATCCTTCCGATATGCTACCCAGAAAAATCTCCAAGATTTTCCCTCTTATTCCCCTTGGCCGAATTTTCCCTCTCTCCTCTCTAAGAGGTGAAATTCGAAATCATGTGTGTGTTAAGGCTTGGGAGAACTCTCTTTATATAGGAGAGTAAAACTTAGCCTCCAAGGATTTTTATTTATCAAACAAAATAAATCCTTTAATAAAAGATAATTCCATAATATTCTAGAACAAATCTAGAATAATATTTATCTTTATTATTTACCATAAATATTTATCCAATAAATATTTTATGCACATGCCTTATTAATCACAAGAAAACTAATTTCTTGTTCATTAAACATGCATTGGGGTCGAAATTTACCTCTTGTGACCTAGTCACAATAATTTCGACTATAACACAATTTTTGGGCCAAGATTATGGAAAATGTCTTTTCCACATATTTAATTATTTAGCCCAACTAATTTAATAGTCCACTAAACAATTAATTCACATATCGTTTTATAAAGTCCAACAAGAACTAAATTAATATTATTAGGATTCGACGTCCGAGAATAGCTATGCTATATTAGGAGGCACGTCGGGGACCATGGACTAATAATCAGCGGCTCCGATAAATCAAATAAATAATTATAGGATAATTATATTCGATAAATCAATCACAGGAATATGCCCCCATAATCCTGTGACTGCACTCCTCCGATTATAAGATTATATTTATCTCCTCACGAGAATAATAATAAGCGTCCATTGATATAATCATTACATATGGATTAATCCTCCATAGACTGTTCATTCTAAATCGGGAAGTTACCGTTAACCCTTTTTAAAACCTCTTATCCTTATTTACCATTAACCCCCTAGTGATCAATTAATTCATACAACTCACTGGTAGCTAATCAGTGTAATATGAACTCGTACGATTGATCAGTTTCTAGGATTAACAAATAAGGGAACTGTCTATCTACTTCCATAAATGGAAGGAATGGATTCCGTATCTGTGATAACACGGACTACTCACTCAATCCAGTACAATGCCAAGATAGGGTAATTCAGACCACAGACTCAGTGTAATCCTTAACCGTCAAGTCAAACTTCATACTGATTCAAGCAGTTGACTGTGATCACCTCAGGATTAAGATATATCCATAAATATGATCATCCATTGATTTGATAAGACTTCTCGATTTTGGAATTATATCGTGAACTCTAATCAAATCGGTCCAGCCCTATATGATATATCTATCATATATAAATGCCCCATTAGGTTCTCTTAACCGAAAGTCCGGATAAGACAATCACACCTATTGTGTTCTGGGCGCATTAATAGCACGTTAAAGGAGAGACCCGATACTCTCGATTAACTTCACTACAGGCTAATTGTATTTTAATTACATCTTCACTAACTCAATCCTCCTGTGTATATACCATACACTGAGTTAAGTGATTACATAAACGATATACTTAGGGTTTTCTGTAGTGTAGATACTATTGTCACATCGGTGATTATGAGAATAATAAATATGAATAATAACATCATTTTATTTATTAAATAAAACAATTACAAAATTGTCTTTTGGGCATCACACCTAACAATCTCCCACTTGCACGAAAGCATGTGATTAATTATTTTAGAGCACACCCTATTATTTAAAATACAGCAAACTATCACTCCCACTTGCTCTAAAGCAAATGAGACATGTCTCTAATACCTATAGTCTCCAAGTGTCGACTAAAAGCTTCAATCGACAGCGTCTTGGTGAATGGATCAGCAGGATTATCGGCGGAGGCGATTTTCTTGACGGAAATGTCTCCTCTATCGACAAAATCGTTGATCACCCAGTATTTTCTCTCTATATGCTTCGACTTACTGTGCTTTCGAGGTTCTCTAAAGTTGGCAATGGCCCCATTGTTATCACAATAGAGAGTAATAGGATCTTCAGCATTCGGGACAACGCTTAATCCGCTGATGAACTTTCTTAACCAAACTGCTTCTTTAGCTGCCTCCGAGGCCGCTATGAACTCAGCTTCCATTGTTGAATCGGCTGTGCTGGATTGCTTTTGGCTTCTCCATTCTACTGCACCGCCACCAAGCGTAAACACTGAACTAGAGGTAGATTTAGAATCATCTCTGTCTGACTGAAAATCAGAATCGGTGTACCCCGCTAGCTCCAAACTCCCACTCGAATAGACGAGCATATAATTTCGGGTTCTCTTCAAATATTTGATGAGATTCTTTACTGCTGTCCAGTGCGGTTGCCCTGGATTTGACTGAAAACGGCTGACTAATCCAACGCCGTAACAAATGTCAGGTCTCGTACACCTCATAGCATACATAAGACTACCAATAGCCGAGGCATATGGCACTCTTCCCATAGCTTCAGCCTCTTCAGGGGTTTGAGGCCCCTGAGACTTAGATAGGTAAACGCCGTGACGGGTTGGTAGAAAACCCTTCTTTGCGTTCTCCATACTGAAGCGTGCCAGCACCTTATCTATATAAGTTGCTTGGGACAGAGCTAACATCCTGTTCTTACGATCCCTTATAATTTGGATCCCTAGAATATAACTCGCTTCTCCCAAATCTTTCATTTGGAATTGCGTGGTCAACCAACTTTTCACGTCGGACATCATCCCTTTATCGTTGCCAATTAGGAGTATGTCATCAATGTACAACACTAGAAATACAACACTATCTTTGATAACCTTCTTGTACACACAAGATTCAGCAAAGTGTTGTTCGAAATCATACAATACCGAACTCATTCTACTCTTTTCCATGTAGATCCAATTACTCCCACTGGGCCTGAGATGCTCAGGTGGTTCTACAAGAGCATGAACAGAATTGGAGTACCGAACTCCATTCACAGGGTTATGGCTATTAAACCAACCTCTATTATCAGAATCCTATACTGCTCACAAAAGAGCCATAGGTCATCAATCGATCCTCAGACTATAAAGTCCACCGAACCCGTAATGGGTAATGGATAAACCATACTCCCAATACTTACTGGGTGGATCGAAATTCTGATCTAGTTTAGTAGTATTTAGTGTTATCACCAACAACCGATGTTGGATGTGGTCTGATTTTAATCAGTTAGTAACTACCTTGAGTAAACGTACTGCGAGGTTTAAGGTTTTACTGTTCATAGACTCTATCAGAAAGGACGCAACAGTATAACTGTCCCTTCCCGATTTCAAGGATCTTATAACAAACCTTTTTCTCAATGCTACAAGATATTGAACGATTGGTCACTGACCGAACGTGTTCGCGAAATTTCCAGACCTACCTTCAAGCACCGTGTGCTAAATGCTTATATTTATGGAAGTGGGGTGAACCGAGTCCACACCTTATCCGTAAATTCCAAAGCATATTCTAGGTAGACTTCTCGGTCTTACATTTTAATGTAAACCGTTATTTCGCTTCCAATATCTTTATTCAGTTAAGCAGTATATTGTAGCACATCTAAAACATATGTAAGGCAATTTAACGGTTTCTCACTTAGTGAAAGCATTTAACTATGAGGCAGGCCGAGCATCAGTCCCTAGGACTATGTGATGGCCCATTTCTGAGAATAGAATACTCTATCTCTGTTGAAAACAGAGAAACCTCAAAAAATATTTTGGATAAACTTACCGGAGTGTTTGAATAGTTATCAGACAAGAAGTCACTACTCGGAAGCTCCTACTAGCTCGTATCTTTCATCAGACCCCGAAGGTCGTCATAAACAAGCTATGTTACTTCTTTATATCCATTATCCTTTCCCGATTGAAAGGAAACTTAGTCATTAAACCTTTGAGACAATATAACCAGACTGGGAGAAAGGAATCACCCTGAGCCAGTCTTCAGGTCTTGTCTTTTAGGGACTATGCACTAACTATGGAATATGAAGAAGCGTTTATCTAAATATAGAAACCAATTGCTTTTAATAGTTCTTAAGATGTGTTTTATATACATATTTCAGCAGTTCTAAGTGGTTTTGACTTTATCAAACAAAAGTCCGAGTCTTGGATTCGTACTACAAATGGTATATTCACTTTCTATACGACAAACAAATTATCGAATAAAAGGTAAATCCATTCGTTCCAATGAATCTTAAACAGAAAATAATTTTTCTGCGATATCCAAGGATTGAATCCGAGAATCATTTCCTTATATCACTCCCACTATTCTAGCTAAAATTAACTGCCCGTTGTTTACTCTTTTAATCGTTAAATGCACTGCTACATTGTTCTTCCAAAGGACTTAGCTCAAGAAAATCGCTAAGGATTCATAGGTTGGTGATCCAAAATCACTGTCCTTATCCTATGATTTTCAGTTAATTAATTTTTCGGTTTAGCCTTAAAGTTTACTCAGTTTAGATGACTAACACTTTTAGACATATTCTCCCATTATTGACTTTCCTTGAATGGAAACAGTCTTGAACCAGCGGTTCGTTTGAATAGACACTACTCTTGAACCGTGGGGTGTCTATTTCGAGTGTTACTTGTCGGGACTTCTCGGATTTTCTAATATACCAGAAAAAACAACAAATCATAACATTAAAGCTCCCACTAGTTTTTCGGTTCCAAATACCGTCTAACGAGCAATGCTTTATTTTTATGATTTTCTGATTTTTTCGATTAGAAAATCTTTCGTACATAGTTCTATTGTTTCCAGAAAAACAACAAATCATAGAAACTCCCACTAGTTCATCGATTCCAAATATTGTCTAACTAGCAACATTTCATGACTTTCCGGTTTTTCAATTAGAACGGTTACGTGTGTAGTCAATTACACTTTTCTAATGTTCTAGAAAAACAACAAATCATAAAGCTCCCACTAGTTCATCGATTCCAAATATCGTCCAACTAGTAACACTTCATGATTTTCCGATTTTTCAATTAGAAAATTACTCGTGTAATTACTACACACTCAAAATTCACTAGAAGAAATTCAAAGTCCGAAATCACCTTTGATCAAACTAAGTTTGTCTTCCGTTTGACACGAATGACACAAGTGACATACCTATATGTCACTCTGGTTTTTAAAAGGCTCAAGAGAAAATATCACTTTCGAAAAATAATTGCATTATCGATTAAATAGTTCAACGTCCTAGTTACTTTCCACTTTTTAACGAAGTCAATACTAGTCAATTATAAATTTTAAGCAATTTTGTAAGGGATATAATGCTGTAAATAAAATGACATATATTAATTCAAATTTAACACTACTATATTATTTTATTTTAGGAATTGTAAACTATAAGTAAGTCTACTCTACCATTCCAAGGTTTTAACCTCGCATCTCAGTGCCGCCGTAGGGTAGGTCAAAGAGATGATGGTTAAATCGAGACAATCTCATCAATGAATAACTTGTGAGAATCGAACATCCCACGAGAATCGAACATCCCTTTATTCATTGACTACCTTCCTTTTTTAGCCTAGATATTACCAAAAAATATCCTTTATGAGTGTGACCTACTATATCGGATCTCTTAGGTACGCCCCGAGTGTGCCGTCGTAGGATAGGTCAGTGACCCGACGAGTACCCAGAAATCCTATCCTTTCGGAGACCAAGCCATGAATGTTGATAGGGGTGAACACCATCCGTAGGGGGACGAAATCAAAGCGCCGCGAGGCGTCACCCTTCTCTCGCTTACTTGTATCTATAGTAGAGGCTGTGGGGTTGGCTGTCGCCTCCCCCGCTCCCACTCAATAATTTGGAAGTGGTGGTGGGTTAACTAACCACGTCTTTTTGATGTTAACATAAAAGCTCATCAAATCAAGGATTCCGAATGGTGTCGGTAACGTAGGCAAGCCTACCCGTCCTATTCGTTGGAACATATGTGACAGTCGGACGAAATCGGGTCAAGACAGCCTCATTGAGATAAGAAGGAATCACCCCTCCGTTCCCCGGTGTAGCTTAGTCTTGCCGGACCCCCGTGCATACATCACACTAGGAGGGTTAAGTCGGTCGAGCCTAGCTCAGTTGACCACCCAACCTATAAGCGAACCGTTTTTATCCAAGATTTATTGTTCTTTTACCATCATTCAATCTCGTAGACACTACGAATTGAAAACGTGATCTCGTTTGGGCTTTAAGGCGGTTCACCGAGAACACACACCGAAAGGCTTAATGATTTCATAACCCGTCCTCGGATCTTTAATTAGTTACTAAATTAATTAATTACCACGTATTAATTAAATTTCAACTAATTACACGAGTTTGTATACATGCCTATTTTAATTACCAAAATTAAAATTCTACATGTATGCATGGAGTGGATTTATGATATGATGCATGTCATGGCAATTTCGATTTTATATCTATTTTATGATCAAACACATAAAAAATAAATTGCGGAAAATTTAAACACCGAGATGGATTGTTGGTACCCCCGTATCTAATCTATCCTAGGAAAACAGTAAATTACATAATCTATATCTTCGAGTCTTGATCTTCAAATCTTGAACTCGAACCGCCGGATCACGAACCACGAACACCGAGGAGAGGAGGCCGTAATATACCAATATATTTATATTACAAACTTGTTTTATAATAAATTTTTTTTTTCTCACGCGGCTGTTATGTAAATATTTTATTTTATTTTATTTTTTTATTATTTGGTCAAAACTTGCGGCTAAACCTAATACATTAGGTTACAAGAAACAAAATTTTTGCAGCCGCCAAAAAAAAATTTGCCGACGGAAAAAATTAATTAAACAATTCGGCCTCCTCCCGTTTTTACCTTCTTGATGATCTTCAACACCATGATCTTCAACACATCATCTTCGTCGTCTCGAACCCGGAACATCAAAATTATAATAAAAGATGCTACTTTTACATAAATTTCGAAATTTGACATAAATAAAATACAATTCCTATGCTCAATTGTTACTAAACAAAGGAGCTACAATAGATCTAACGAGTAAACAGTACCAACCCCAATCCATCTCTTCAACCAAGACATTCATAATCATAAAAAAAAAAAAAATAAATAAATTTCGGCCCCTTTTAAAAAAAAAATCTAGGACAAAAAATCTACATGTTTTACCACTCCTAGATCTAATATTTTATACGTATAAATATAGATCACCATGGCGACTGATACCACTGTTAGTAATACCATCCGCAGCGGAAACGGTTTATGGATCTAGATCTATAAAATACACGTAATAAAATAACTAGATCTATATCTACAAGGGGGTTGTAGAACATACCTCTTGGATCTCAAAATCCAAGTTGAAGAACCGCAATTAGGAAGAACTTGTGAAGGTGTGAAGAGCACCACAGCCTTCCGAACGTGTGATCCAAGCAACTCCCGGTGGAAAGAAATCCTCATCTCGAATCCTTTCGATATGCTACCCGGAAAAATCTCCAAGATTTTCCCTCTTATTCCCCTTGGCCGAATTTTCCCTTTCTCCTCTCTAAGAGGTGAAAGTCGAAATCATGTGTGTGTTAAGGCTTGGGAGAACTCTCTTTATATAGGAGAGTAAAACTTAGCCTCCAAGGATTTTTATTTATCAAACAAAATAAATCCTTTAATAAAAGATAATTCCATAATATTCTAGAACAAATCTAGAATAATATTTATCTTTATTATTTACCATAAATATTTATCCAATAAATATTTTATGCACATGCCTTATTAATCACAAGAAAACTAATTTCTTGTTCATTAAACATGCATTGGGGTCGAAATTTACCTCTTGTGACCTAGTCACAATAATTTCGACTATAACACAATTTTTGGGCCAAGATTATGGAAAATGTCTTTTCCACATATTTAATTATTTAGCCCAACTAATTTAATAGTCCACTAAACAATTAATTCACATATCGTTTTAATAAAGTCCAACAAGAACTAAATTAATATTATTAGGATTCGACGTCCGAGAATAGCTATGCTATATTAGGAGGCACGTCGGGGACCATGGACTAATAATCAGCGGCTCCGATAAATCAAATAAATAATTATAGGATAATTATATTCGATAAATCAATCACAGGAATATGCCACCATAATCCCGTGACTGCACTCCTCCGATTATAAGATTATATTTATCTCCTCACGAGAATAATAATAAGCGTCCATTGATATAATCATTACATATGGATTAATCCTCCATAGACTGTTCATTCTAAATCGGGAAGTTACCGTTAACCCTTTTTAAAACCTCTTATCCTTATTTACCATTAACCCCTAGTGATCAATTAATTCATACAACTCACTGGTAGCTAATCAGTGTAATATGAACTTGTACGATCGATCAGTTTCTAGGATTAACAAATAAGGGAACTGTCTATCTACTTCCATAAATGGAAGGAATGGATTCCGTATCTGTGATAACACAGACTACTCACTCAATCCAGTACAATGCCAAGATGGGGTAATTTAGACCACAGACTCAGTGTAATCCTTAACCGTCAAGTCAAACTTCATACTGATTCAAGCAGTTGACTGTGATCACCTCAGGATTAAGATATATCCATAAATATGATCATCCATTGAGTTGATAAGACTTCTCGATTACGGAATTATATCGTGAACTCTAATCAAATCGGTCCAGCCCTATATGATATATCTATCATATATAAATGCCCCATTAGGTTCTCTTAACCGAAAGTCCGGATAAGACAATCACACCTTTTGTGTTCTGGGCGCATTAATAGCACGTTAAAGGAGAGACCCGATACTCTCGATTAACTTCACTACGGGCTAATTGTATTTTAAGTACATCTTCACTAACTCAATCCTCCTGTGTATATACCATACACTGAGTTAAGTGATTACATAAACGATATACTTAGGGTTTCTGTAGTGTAGATACTATTGTCACATCGGTGATTATGAGAATAATAAATATGAATAATAACATCATTTTATTTATTAAATAAAACAATTACAAAATTGTCTTTCGGGCATCACACCTAACACAATTATATACAAAAACTTGTAAACCCCCATTTTGATTAAACTCTACTATAAAATTATATAAAAAATGTTGTAAATCCCAGTTTGGGTAAACTCTACTTTACAATTATATACAAAAAAGTTGTAAACCCCCGTTTTGAGTAAACTCTACTACAATTATATACAACAAGTTGTAAACCCCCGTTTTGATTAAACTCTAATATACAATTATATACAAAAAGTTGTAAAACCTTGCTTTGATTAAAGTCTACTTTAATTTTATACACAAAAAGTAGTAAACCTCCGTTTTGAGTAAACTCTACTATACACACTACAAGAAAAACTAATTTTAATGATGGGCCGAAATTTTGTCACTATAAACGTCTTTTAATGAGGGTAATATATATATATATAATTATATCATGTAAAAATGGTGAGGAAGTTCTAATTCTCGTCATTCTTGATTCCTTATCCTCTTAATATTGATACACAAAATGTCATCTCGTCATTATTATGTGATAGATAGTATTATATAATTAATTATTTTTTCTAGAATAGCCCTTTCTACAAATTTTATAACAACAAAAAGTCCCCAAATTCTAGGCAGGGTAAATTCCCACCAAATCATTCCCAAATATTTTCATTTTGAGGGAAAAACATTAATCTTTTGAAGGGTTAAAAACATTATTCTGATTCACAAAACCACCGCCGCTACTCTCGCTCCAACACCAACTCCAACTCCAACTCTAACTCCAACTCCAACTCCGGCGTCTACCACTTCAAACCCAAATCGATGGTCTTTCCGGCAACTGTCCACTTCCGTCATCTCCGAATAAAATTCTCCATCCTCTAATTTCACCGATTGCAGATGAAGCAGATCCAAACCCTTCACTGTGAATTAACAACGTGAAGACAATTGTTATACCAACCTCAAATCAATGGTCTTTCCGGCGACTCTCCTCCTCCATCATCTCCGTTGATCATTCTCCATCCTTCGATTTCACTTACATAACACGAAGTGAGTCCAAACCCTTCTCTTTGAAGTAGCCATGTGAAGAAGACGGTGAGTAGAAATTCCTTTCTTGAGACTTTATTTCTGTTATCTAGTTGCTGAATCTTTTCAACCTTCCTCCTTGAATTTGACTAATTCATTGCTTTCCCTGTTTCTGCACAGGATTTTGGTTGTACAAAATTAAAAAACTATTATTTTTTCCTTGATAACCTTTGAGATAAGAGTAGTTTAGCTTCAATACTAGTAATTCAAGAAAAGTTTATCTTATTTTCATTACTAAATGAATTATTTTTTGACTCAAGGGTCTTGAATTCAGTGAGGAAGATCTAAGTTAATGTTAACACTTGACAACCTGGAGAATAAGTTTCAAAGTCTAGATTTTACATCTATGTTCTACGTTTTTAACATGTTTTCACTCATATTTGGGGCGAGCCAGATTCATGTTATGTCTAAATCTCATCTTTCAAAATGATTTTTGTGATGTGGTTACTTCTTAACAAAGTTCAACATGTTACTTGATAATATAATGTTGCTATGTTCTTTTATGATTGTTGGACCTTGCAAATTATAGAAGTTGATTTGTTCTTGATTTTTAACAGTGGGATGTTGTTACTATTTCTACGTTTTGTTCGGTTAGGTGGAAGGAGTGAGTACCTAGGACTAAGAATTCTCTGTGTATGGTAATGGTAAGGCACCTGAAGGGAATCTTTTTAGCTGTGTTTATAGTGAATTGAATATGAATTTTGTGCCATGAACCTTTGCTTTTTTGTGTTTCAGATGTACTTGTTTGTTTTTGTTTACTTGTTAGCTATTGTGGTTTCTTTTTGTTTGGGGAATTCTCTTTGAAAGTTTTATGGGACTCTATGAAGTTTAGATAGTTGATTAATTGGGAATATGAGTTAATATACGCTGTATATGTTTCTGATTTCTCTTTTCAAAGTTTGAAAAGATTATGGCTTTAGCGAAGAGTTCCATACATCTCATGGTTGTTTGCTAAGGTATTAAATTTCACAATTCACAACTTTCAAGCTATGATGCATATATACTTAGGTTGTGTGTTTCTATACATCCGACGCCGGATATTTCGGATGTGTACAAACAAAACGGAAATTTGCTGTAACTGTGTCTATGCTGGAAGCTTTTTAAGGCTTGAATTGCTTTTATGCAAATTGCTCCGTCACGGAGGTTTTAGCTACCTAATTGGGGAGCAGTTTGAAGTAAGACTGTCTCATGGTGCATCCACCTTAAAGTAAAGTGTATTAAACACATTTTAGACGAAATAGTTATGTTGAAGAACATTTGATTATATAGAGTTTTAAAGTGGTTTTGGTAATTAGCTTAATCATCTTGTGGTAACCGACTTCTAAATACGTACTCATAAAGCTTATATACATGCTCCTTAGATTCACTTTTTTTTAAAAGTGATATAGCAAGGGTGTGGTTCTATGGCTCTGAAATTGACTTCCGTCAAAGCAACAGAGGGTGTGGTTCCATGTGCAAAACATTAGCTTTCTATATATGTATGTTCTTTATTATATTAATATTATAGCATCTGGTTTCAGCAAATTTCACAATTCACTACTTTCAAGCTATGATGCATATATACTTATGTAGTGTGTTTCTATACATCCGACACCGGATACTTCGGATGTGTACATGCATTTAAGTTGGATACGGGATTCGGACATGCATATCCATAACTCAGATTTGTTAGATGAAGAACCATGTTGAAAATTGAGTAACAACTGTCAGATAATGAATGAATAGTTGTCCAAAATGATGAAAACCTAAAGAAAAATTATAGAGAACCAGTAAATACTGTTATTTTCTATGTATTATAGTATGTTTTATTTGATCCTCGAAGTTTCATTATACACTACTTGATCTTTATGTATTTTATTTAATATTTACGTATATTCACTCCGTACTCGTAACATAAATTTTTCGAAAATCCTGCACATGTATATCCCCTGTATATCCTGTATATGTATATGCACCCATGAAACTTAGATTTTGAGTAGCTAAGAGGCCATGGCAGAGCAATTTTGATATTTGGTTGTGTGCTTGTTCTACAACCAAAAAGGATTGATCGTGTTATTGATATTTTGATATTTGGTTTTTTGCACATATATTTTTTAAGTGTTCTTTTTTTTAATTTCTTGTTATGTCAACAGATGAACCCAAATATCAAACAAAAGCATGTGCATTTCTTAGCTCCTGGTCAGCTGTTGAAAGATCGTATGTGTGGAAAAAAAATATCGAATGTTGGACATGGAAGTAGAAGGATACAAGTTGTAACTCAAAAGACTAATGACATGTGCTATCATGGAAGTACATGTAAGTTACTAAATTTAAGTACATTTTGAAATGTATCACAATTTGATATAATTTTAACAAGTGATTGTTTTTCTTCTTATAGGTGGAAATCCAATCCACAATTTGTTTGTTCATTATGGTGAAGATAAATGGGAAGAAAGAAATATTACAGAGGAAAGTTCTTTTTTGGATGTCTTGAGCATATGCAAACGGTTTATCGACATCTATTCTGTTGGTATCAAAGTTACAGATGCAGATGGTAAGCGTTTGACGAACGACAAAGATTTCCTCGGTTTCTTGAAAGAACATGAAGATCAGGAGAACATATCACTTTATATGTTTAAGGATCCAACTGTGCAACCGTTGCTCTTCAAATTGCCTCAGGACAATCCATCATTAGGTAGAGTTTAGTTAGAGTTATTTCATTTGATTTTGGTTTTTGAAAAAAATTATTTATTTTATTGTGTGCCATTGCAGTTTTTGCCTCAAGAGCTTCACCTGTGAGTGATGTGATGGAAGATGATGGTAACAATGATGAAACAAGTTTAATTTGATTTTGTTATTGGAAAAAAATAATACTGCTTTATTTTCTGCTGTGCCGTTGTAGTTTCTCTCCCAAGAGCTTCACGTATGACATCGAGAGATGTGATGGAAGATGATGGTTGTAGTGATGAAACAAGTGATGACACAACAATAAAGAATGCTAAAGGTAACTATAATATTGTTAACATATAATGCATTATAAATTTTCTGTTGTGTTTTAGCTAAAATGTAAATACACTTATTTAATATTCTGTTTAATGATCTGTTTCAACCACTAAAATGGAGAGAAAAGTAAGAGGAGTCAACAAGAACCCAAAAATTGCTGCTCTAAGAAAAGGAGAAAAACTTGCAATTGAATTTTATAATAATCGTGGAGTAGGACCGAATCACAGTTATTGGTGCAGACACTTGGGAAAAATTGTGCGGAACAAGCATATGTGTCCTATACGAGTGCTTTCTTGGAAGGAGATGACTGAAGATAACAAGGAACACATGTGGGCTGCGGTGAAGGTATGTGAAATAAATTCTCTGTTTTTTGGTAATGTTTCAAGGTGGTAAGTGTGTCTGAGTTTCATGATAGTTTCTTCAAATAATGGACATCTAATTCTTAATTTTTATGGTATGTTTTTTCCTGACTGTTAGAAATCCTCTTGTCCCCATTGCTATGTTTTTTTCTGCCTTTTGTCTTCCGTTTTTATTTTATTTTATACGCATAGGCATAACACTATGGAATTAGGTCTATTATTGATCTTAATCATGCGATTGTCCAAAGAATTTATTCAATTTTTTAGTCTGTATTTTTAGTGCAATTTTTGTTCTTTCCTTGAATCCTGGCTAATATGTTTGTGTTCTGAAGTAAATCTTAATAACCTCTGAATCATCCATTGCCAGAGTGCACGTGTTTTGAAATATATATAGTGAAGAGAAATTTGGAGAAAGGTACATGGGTAATGAATTAATAAAATTTAAGGGGAAGAAAGCAGTGTGTTTTCTCCTAGATGTTGTTGCCCAACAACAAGGTTAAATCAATTCAAAATATTGATGTGGAGTATTGTTAGCATGGAAGTATTATGCTAAAGTAGTCATTGTACTCAGTTTGGTAATGCTCTTGGCACATCTATTTCTTAATTTTTATGATATTTTATTGGAATCATTTTCCAATCCACATATGGAATTATACCGTGAACATACTTTGGATCATATGGATACTTTATGGACAGCATGGAGGTCATCCTTGAACAAAAAATACGTGAAGACTTGCAAAACAAAAGTGCTTGTGTTGAAAAATGTTCCTCCAGGGATGAATAATAAAGATTGGGAGTGGCTTGCCACAAATAAGTTCCTAAGTGATAAGTTTCAGGTAAAAATAAAAATATTTATGTTCCATTGTTAAGTTGTAAGTGAATGCTTTTAACTGTAATGTCTCTTTATTGGAAATGTAGAAAGTCAGTGCCCGAAATTCCGATAATCGGGTCAAGGGAGTGATGCCTCATCGAACTGGTAGCCAGCCGCATAGACACATCATATGTGAGATGGTAAAAATACAATTAGCTAACTTATTGTTTTAGATCGGTTATGTTTTCTATTGGATATATATTAATGTTTAGTTGGTATTTTTAAATCATTTAGGGAGGTAAGGAAGATACCCCACCCGACATTGCAAAAATCTTCCATGCAACTAGACAGAAAAATGGAAAGTTTTCGGTCCCAAGAGAGCAAGAAAAATATGTAATTATTAATACTTAACACTTTTGCATAAATTCTTTATTTATCAATTTTTGTTAGACAAATGAAACTCGAGTTTTGTAGGATGAGATTGTCAAGACTATTCAATCCAACGAATCACTCTCACCTATTGAGGTGGTTGAAACTTGCTTTGGACCACAAAACCATAGCTATGTCTTCGGTTTTGGTGGTGGGATAAAAAGGAAATCTTTTGGTGATCCTGAAGCTACTCATGTAAAAGTTCTTAAGGCTAAGCTCCATGATAAGGAAGAAGAAAATAACGACCTTAAGAGACGTGTTGATAGGATTGAAAGTCTGTTGGCTCGAATGGGTAGTGAAAACATACCAACTCTAGATGAACAACCAAGGTGTGATGATGAACAACCAAGGTCTTGATGAGGTATGTAGTATTTACAGTCCTTTAATCTGTTCATGATGTCCAATTAATGAAAAAAGGCCTATAAGAATTTTTTCATGTTTGTCTTTATTTTGGGGTCGTGTGCTCTTGGATTATTGAGTCATTAATGAAATGAATGTTTCTATCTTTGTATACATGGAAGAAGTTATGATACACATATTGAATGGTATGAATAGTTGCTTAATCTTCGAGTCTTGTTGCAAGTAGAAACTATCCATAGCAGCTTGAAATGCTTTAATACCAACCCACTGCCTTGATTTCCTTCAACTCTGATACTCTGCTCCTTCTATAAATATGTACCCCACAAGTACAATGATTCATTCTGGATGAACAGTCACTTGTAGTTGTTCTTGAGCTTGTTGGTTCATTGTTGCATATGATGAATCTTATTGTTTCTATTATAATTGTTAATGAATGTCATTTTTATCCATAATGCAACCGATTTGATCCGTTTGGTTTCCAGATGCGTTTGGTTTCATGGGTTATTATTCTACATAGCATAAACTTGAGTGTGCATGCATTCTCTGTTATTGGAAGGTTGGTTCATCATAGATTTTAGATTTCGAGTTGGATATTTTTCTGGTCAAGTCACATTTTACAGTATCTATTAATTTGTGTAGTGATTTGACCGATTTCATAAGTCCTTAAAATGCATAAAAAGGGCAGTCTCAGTGCAATGGTATGTTGTTTATGTACAAGGTCCACTTTACATAAAGTTTTGCTTGGGAGTGAATACTTTTCTGTTGCTAACATATAATTAACACCATCTCCATTTATTGCTTTCTGATAGAGCCTTGAATTGAAAGCCTTTTTCACCTTGTTTTTTTTGGTTGCTTATATTTGGTAATGGATTTTTACGATTTTACTTGTTTTAAGAAATCTAATGGTCAATTTGATTTATTTATTATTCTCTTTGATTCTTTACCAATCTATATGCATAGATTGTGCTCATGGGCTAGCCAAAATGTATGAAATCTTTTTCTGCTTTCGCCGTCTTCTATTAGTATCTTTCTTTGGGCGTTGCCATATTCTATTATGAACTTATTTACTTTTTACTTATGAATCTTTGTTAGATTGTTAAAACTTTACCTTATATTTCATTTATGTCGTCATGCATATGTATGCAGGCTTTGGAAAGGTTTTGATGCTTTTGGAAGATATATGAGCAAGGATTGCTACTTATCATATCCCAAGATGATGTAATTTTGCTGGTCAAGTAGCTTTCTGTGTAGAAATCAATCATTGAAGGTGCTTGATGTTTTGGTGACCGACTTTTATGGTTGTTAGATATTTGTATTTTGGGATGTGATATTAGAAAATCCTATCATTATGCATCTATATATAATTAACTTATCTTTTTGAATATCTTGAAACAACTCTACCATTATGTATATTTTGGCTATATGAATGCATATTGTTGCAACTGTATATTTTGCGTACACTAATCCAAATGGTTTCATTAATATTTTAATATTAAAATGTGATAATTAATATTTTAATATTTGTTCACAGTGACCATATGGGAATTTATAGAAAACAGGATTTAATGAGGGTGAGATTGTAAAACAACAACAAATTTTTTCATGATTAAAGCTGTTTTTGTGACCGTATACCCGGTCATTAAATGTCTTATGTTGATAATGGCCATAGCTAATTAATGAGTGGGTTTTCACTTATTAATGATGGTAATATCCGTCATTAATGGGTAGAAACTAATATTCAATTTTAGTTTTAATGAGAGGCAAATAGTATAATAATGAGGAAACTACTTGTCATTAGAAATATTTTTAATGAGAGTCTAATCTCATCATTAAATCGTTTATATCTTTAATGACGAGACATATTCTCGACATTGATTGCTTTAGCTAGAAGGGCGACTATGAGGGGCGCATGTGGGGGATTCCCCGTCATTAAAAGTCTTTAATGACGAGAAAAAGGCATATAATGACGAAAATTCCCGTCATTAAATCCTGTTTTTCTTGTAGTGACAATTATATACGAAAAGTTGTAAATCCCCGTTTAGAGTAAACTCTACTATGATTTTATATACAAAAAGTTGTAAACCCCTATTTTGAGTAAACTCTACTACAATTATATACTATAAGTTGTAAACCCCCATTTTGAGTAAACTCTACTTCAATTATATATGAAAATTTGTAAACCCCCGTTTCGAGTAAACTCTACTACAATTATATACTATAAGTTATAAACCCCCGTTTTAAGTAAACTCTACCATGCAATTATATACGAAAAGTTGTAAACCCCTGTTTTGAGTAAACTCTACTATACAATTATATACGAAAATTTGTAAACCTCCGTTTTGAGTAAACTCTACTACAATTATATTCAAAAAGTTGTAAACCCCCGTTTTGATTAAACTCTACTTTAAAATTATATACAAAAAGTTGTAAAACTCCGTTTTGATTTAAATCTACTAAAATTTTATATACAAAAAGTTGTAAACCCTTTTTTTGAGTAAACTCTAATACAATTATATACTATTATTTGTAAACCCTCGTTTTGAGTAAACTCTACTACAATAATATATGAAAAGTTGTAAACCCTCATTTTGAGTAAACTCTATGACAATTATATACAAAAATTTGTAAACCCACGTTTATAGTAACCTCTACTATAATTTTATATACAAAATGTTATAAACCCGCGTTTTGAGTAAACTCTGCTATACAATTATATACAAAAAGTTGTAAACCTCCGTTTTGAGTAAACTATACTACAATTATATACAAAAAGTTGTAAACCCCCGTTTGGGTAAACTCTACTATAATTTTATATACAAAAAGTAGAAAACCCATATTTTGAATAAACACTACTATACAATTATATACAAAAACGCATAAATCCCCGTTTTGAGTAAACTCTACTACAATTATATACAAAAAGTTGTAAACCCCCATTTTGAGTAAACTTCACTACAATTATTTACTTTTTGTATACAATTCAATTATATACAAAAAGTTGTAAACCCCTGTTTGAGTAAACTCTAGTACAATTATATACTATAAAGTTGTAAACCCACATTTTGTGTAAACTCTACTATACAATTGTATACGAAAAGTTGTAAACCCCCGTTTTGAGTAAACTATACTATAATTTCATATACAAAAAGTTGTAAACCACCATTTTGAGTAAACTCTACTATACAATTATAAACAAAAAGTTGTAAACCCCAGTTTGGAGTAAACTCTACTATAATTTTATATACAAAAAGTTTTAAACCCCTGTTTTGAGTAAACTCTTCTATAATATTATATACAAAAAGTTGTAAACCCCCGTTTGAGTAAACGCTACTATATAATTATATACAAAAACTTGTAAACCCCTGTTTTGATTAAACCCTACTACAATTACATACAAAAAGTAGTAACCCATTTTGATTAAACTCTACTATACAATTAATTACCCAAAGTTGTAAACCCCAGTTTTGAGTAATCTCTACTATAATTTTGTATTCAAAAAGTTGTAAACCCCCGTTTTGAGTGAACTCCACTATACAATTAGATACATAAGTTTTAAACCCCTGTTTTGAGTAAACTCCACTACAATTATATACTATAAGTTGTAAACACCCGTTTTGAGTAAAATCTACTATACAATTATATACAAAAAGTTGTAAACTCCCGTTGTGATTAAACTCTACTATAATTTTATATACAAAAAGTTGTAAACCCCCGTTTGAGTAAACTCTACTATACAATTATATATGAAATGTTGTAAACCAGCATTTTGAGTAACCTCTACTTCAATTATATATAAAATGTTTTAAACCCCTGTTTCGATTAAACTCTACTATAAAATTATATACAAAAAGTTGTAAAACCCCATTTTGATTAAACTCTACTATAATTTTATATACAAAAAGTTGTAATCCCCCGTTTTAAGTGAACTCTACTATACAATTAGATACAAAAGTTGACAACCCCTTTTTTGAGAAAACTCTTCTACAATTATATACTATGAGTTGTAAACCCCCGTTTTGTGTAAACACTACTATACAATTATATATGAAAAGTTGTAAACCCTTATTTGGAGTAAACTCTACTATAATTTTATATACAAAAAGTTGTAAACCCCTATTTTGAGTAAACTCTACTATACAATTATGTACAAAAAGTTGTAAACCCCCATTTTGAGTAAACCCTACTATAATTTTATTTACAAAAAGTTGTAAACCCTCTTGTCGAGTAAACTCTACTACAATTATAAACTCAAAGTTGTAAACTCCCATTTTGAGTAAAGTCTACTACAATTATATACGAAAGTTTAAACCCCCGTTTTGAGTAAACTCAACTACAATTATATACAAAAAGTTGCAAACACCTATTTTTAGTGAACTCTACTATAATTTTATATACAAAAAGTTGTAAACCCTAGTTTTGAGCGAACTTTACTATACAATTATATATGAAAAGTTGTAAACCCCTGTTTCGTGTAAACTCTACTAGAATTTTATATACAAAAAGTTGTAAACCCCTGTTTTGTGTAAACTCTACTACAATTATATACTGTAAGTTGTAAACCACCGTTTTGAGTAAATTCTACTACTATTATTATGAAAAGTTGTAAACCTCCATTTTGAGTAAACTCTACTACAATTATATACTATAAGTTGAAAACCTTCGTTTTGAGTAAACTCTACTACAGTTATATTCCAAATGTTGTAAACCCACGTTTTAAGTAAACTCTACTATACAATTATATACAAAAAGTTGTAAACCCTGTTTTGATTAAACTCTACTATAATTTTACATTCAATAAGTTGTAAACCCCCGTTTGAGTAAACCCATCTATACAATTATATACGAAAAGTTGTAAACCCCCGATTTGATTAAACTCTACAACAATTATATACAAAAAGTTGTAAACCCCCATTTTGATTAAACTCTACTATACAATTATATACAAAAAGTTGTAAACCCTAGTTTGAGTAAACTCTACTATACAATTATATACAAAAAGTTGTAAACCCCTGTTTTGAGTAAACTCTTCAACAATTACATAGAAAAAGTTGTAAACACCCGTTTTGATTAAACTCTACTATACAATTATATACAAAAAGTGATAAAACCCCATTTTGATTAAACACTACTATAATTTTATATACAACAAGATGTAAACCCCCGGTTTGAGTGAACTCTACTATACAATTAGATTCAAAAGTTGTAAATCCTTGTTTTGAGTAAACTCTACTACAATAATATACTATAAGTTGTAAACCCCCGTTGTGTGTAAACTCTAGGATACAATTATATACGAAAAGTTGTAAACCCCACATTTTGAGTAAACTCTACTATAATTTTATATACAAAAAGTTGTAAACCCTCATTTTGTGTACTACTACAATTATAAACTGTAAGTTTTAAACCCCCATTTTGAGTGAAGACTACTACAGTTATATACGAAAAGTTAAAACCCCAGTTTTGAGTATGTTAGGTGTAGTGCCCGAAAGACAATTTGTGTAATTGTTTTTGATAATGGATGACAGAATTTATCCCACCTTATTACTTGCTTTGTGCTTGTAAGTAATACACTGCTGCAAACCCTAAGTATATCAGTATGTAACCGCTTAACTCAGTGCATGGCATGCACGTGATGATTGAGTTAGTGGTGATATACTTAAACTGTTAGTCCATGGTGAACTTAATCAGAGTTTAGGGTCTCTTGATTAAAACACCAATAATGCGCCCAGAACACCTTAGGGTGTGATAGTCTTATCCGGACTGTCGGTAGAGGGTACCTACGTGGGGCATTTATATATGATGGCATTCATATAGGGCTGGACCGATTTAATCTGAATTTCTTGGTATAATTCCATAATCGAGGAATCTTATTAAATCATTAGATGATCATATATGGATCAACCTTAATCCTGAGGTGATCACAGGATGCTGCTTGTCCCGGGGTAGTGTTTGATGTGTTAGTTACGGTTCACTTTAATATGTGTTTCAAGCCACTTCTCATTGGCACTATCTCCAGATGAGTGAGTAGTTCTGATTTTCACAGACATGGAATCCATTCCTTCCTGCGGGAAGTAGAGAGACAGTCCCCTTATTTGTTAGCCCTAAGAAAGTGATCGATCCCGGGAGTTCACATTTGACTAATTAGCTACTAGTCAGATATGTGCGCTAATTGATCATCAGGGGGTTAAATGGTAAATAAGGATAAGATATTCTGAGTCGGGTTCACGGAGACTTCCCACTCAGAATGGACAGTCTATGGAGGGTTAATCCGTATGTAGTGATTATATCAATAGATGCTTATTCACTCTATGGGTTGAGTATAAGTATACATCTGTAATCGGTAGAGTTCAGTTTCGGGTTTATGGTGGCGTAATCCCGGAATTAATAATTAATGTACTTATTCTGTTCGATGAATAATTAATTATTGGAGCTACTAGTTATAGGTCCATGGTCCCCGATGTGGCTTCTGTAATTCGGACTAATAATCTTGTTATTTGGGCCTCAGTGATAAATAATTGGCTGGGCTAATTAATTGATATGCATTGATATTATTTAGTTGGGCTAATAATATAATACACATAAAAGACATTTCATGTGGGCTTTTTATACCCTAAAAGTGGCGCCTCATATTCATTATTTATCATAAGAATTAATTTTTGTGATGTGGAAAATAAAAGATATTCTTGTTATATGATTGGTTGGATGACTTGTTATTTGATTTCCTATTGGTCAATACATGTCACAATTAGTCATTAAGGAAAATATCATTTTATTTTGTTTAATTAATTAATTATTTAATTAATTAATACTTGGAGGCCAAGGATTTACTCTCCTATAAAAGGAGAGTTATTCCAAGGGAAATTTACATTTGAAAATTTCGACCCTAGCCACAAAATAGAGAGAAAAATTAGTTTTCATGTCTTGGGTTCTAGAAGAAGAAAAACTTGAAGTTTTTCTTGGTGTTGCATATCAAGGAGGTTCGTGTATCAAGAAGGGTGTCCACCAACCGCCGTTTGGAGAACACATCGGAAGATCAAGGCGACTCTTCCCGTTATTGGTAACATGATCTTAACCCCCTTGTAGTAGTTTAAGTCCTTTAATTATGCATTGTGGTATATAAGTCGTGATCCATCCGCTGCGCGTAGATCTAATTCGTTTAGATCTAAGAACATGCATCCTTCATGTGGTATCAGAGACAGGTTCCACGATTTATATAGTCATAATCGTAATTAAACGACTTAAAGGAGTGGAATTGCATGTAGGTAAATCTTATTTATTGTTTTATGCATTGATAGTGATAAATTGTTATGGTTGAAGAGATGGATTGGGGGTTGGCACTGTTTACCCGTTAGATCTATTGTAAACTCATATAAACGATGAAAATTTCATTTACATGAGTATAGGAAATTATGTAATTTATTTTTATTGCAAGTTTAATTTCCAGAAAATAGATCTGTACAGTAGCTGTTTAGTATTTTCGTTTTTTTCCCGTTGTTTGAGCCGTTAAAACGAAGATCCCTCCGGTCAGAATCAATATTGGAAGTTGATGAACAATCCCACAAAATTTGGCGTCGATCAGAGTCCGTTTGGATGTCCGTTCTTTGATGAGAAGAGGCAGCTGCAACAGAAAAACGCTGGATTCACAGAAACCCTAACTGTGACTTCCTCGATTTTCTGGAAAGTATTGGACCGTTGAAACGAATATCCGACCGGTCAGATCGATAATCATGGAGTTTTGGACGTGAAATAAAATTTTCAGGACGATCGGGATTAATCTTGATCCCTGATCGGCCTCGAGAAGTAAATGATGCGCTGCTGTAAGAGTCTGTTTCAGCAGCAAGTTGGGCGGCTCACTGAGGAAGATTGACAAGTCAAAGCTCCGATCCGACCGTCCATCTTGAAGTCCGAAGAATGAAGATCAGATCTGGAAAGTTTCGTCCCAATCCGAGTTCGTTTGATATGCCCATCGTCAAAGATTCTAAACAGCTGCAGATTAGGGTTTTAATTTATTTTCGAATAGATTAGTTACGGGGGTGCCAACGGTCCATCTCGGTGTTTATTTTCCGCACTAGTATACATGTTTAGATTGTATGAGTAGAACCGGAAAATTGTCATGACATGCATCATATCATGAATTCCACTCCATATGCATACATGTAGAAATTAATTTGAGGAATTAGTTAGGCATGTATAAAACACACGATTAGTTTTAATTAATTGTTTGATATTAATTAGAAACTAATTAGGGTAAAAACCGAGGAACACGGGTTTTTTCAATCGTCGAGGTTGGGTGAAGGATTCTCGGTGAATCCCACTCTGCAAAATCATAAGGAGTAAAATCCCGAAACCTCGTGGTTAAGGTGTTGGATTCTCGGTGAATTCCACCTTACCTAAGACGAGATTACGTTTTTGTTCCGTAGTGTCTACGTGAATGTTTGATGTTTAAGGATTGGATAATCACGGGCAAACAGGTTCGAAAGTGGTTTAACCACGGTTGGGTGGTCAACAGTAGCTACGGCTCAATCGACTTCACCCTCCACGTGTGGCGTTTGCACGGGGGTCTGGCAATACTGAGCCATCCGAAGAGCCACTACGGCTCAACGGAGCTCTCCTAGCCTTGACCCGTCCAACGGCTACATATGTTATAACGAATAGGTCGGGTGGGATAGCCCACATAACCGACAACATTCGGGCCTATGATTTATTGTTCCTTAATGTAACATCAAGTCCAAAAACGTGATCAGTAAACCCACCACTTTTTCAAAATATTGAGTGGGAGCGGGAGAGGCGACAGCCGACCCCACGGCCTCTACTGTTGACACAAGCAATGTGAGAGAATGGTGACGCCTCGTGCGGCTTTGATTTCGGCCCCCTAAGGAAGGCCTTTACCGCTATCAAAATTCAAGGCTTGGTCTCCGAAAGGATAGGATTTTGGGTACTCGTCGGGTCACTAACCGACCCTAAGGCGGCATACTCGGGGTCTACCTAAAAATCTGAAACAGTAGGTCACACTCATAAAGGGTATTTTGGTAATACCTTGGCTGAAAAAGGAAAGGTGATTGACGATCACAAATGAGATGTTCGATTCTCAATCGATCTTCAATATTAATCGAAACCTCTTTGACCTACCCTAAGGCGGCACTGAGGCATTAGATTAAATCCTTGGAACAGTAGGATAGACTATAAGTACTTAGTTTATGTTCCTAAAATTTATTAGTAGTGTATGATTTGGATTTATTTTCTGTCAATTTTATTTACAACTATTTATATATCTCTCTAGGGTGCTAGACTGCTAGTGTAAAATTGACTAGTAATGACTTCGTTAAAAAGTGGCAAGTAACTAGAATGTTGTACTTATTGATCTTACATGCGATAAATTTTTCGGAAGAGATATTTTTCTTGAGCCTTCAAGACTTAAGTGACGTAAATAAGTATGTCACTGCTGTCACTCGTGTTGAGCGAGAGACAACCATAGTTAGTTTGAAAGATGATTGGGACGATAAAATTATTCTAGTGAATTTTAATTGTGTAGTGTCTACACGAGAAATTTTCTAATAGAAAAATTAGAGAATCATAAATTAAAGTGTCGCTAGTTAGACGGTATTCGGAACCGATAAACTAGTGGGAGCTTTTATCTGTTGTTTTTCTAATTTATTAGAAAATTAGTCCCACTGGGTAACGTTTTCATTAGACATCCCACAGTTCACGAGTAGTGTCTACTCAATTGAACTGCTAGTTCAAGACTATTTCCTTTTAAGGAAAGTTGAGAATGGGAAAGAATGTCTATAAGTGTTAATCATCTTAACTAAAGTTTTGAGGCTAAACCGAAAAAAGATTCTCTGGATGAGAGAATTGGACTATATTCTAAGAATCTGATTCGGTCAAATTCACAAGAATGAGTCATTGGCTATCCCACCTATCTTATTGAATAAGACGATCATGCATATACGTATGCAACATTCATCGAGAGTAGTCCTACCCTACCTCTCAAGAATGATTCTCTAAATCTTCGGATAAAGAGAAAATGGGATAGAGTCTCTCTTGGATAATGGCAAGTCAGGTTATCACAAGTCAATAGTAATCGAATCTTGGATTCGAGCAATAAGTAGCGGTTTAGTACGTCCTCAAGTATCTTTAGATAACGAGGAATCATATGCTTGTATATTCAGGTGCAAACTTGAATATGGTTGACTACACTGATTCTGACTTGTAGTCAGATTAAGGATGATCATTAAGTTGATATCGGGCTCAGTGTTTACTCATAGTGCTTAGAATTTCCTTTTTGGTTTGGGAGTAATTCCAGGTCTGATAAGCCGATATCACTTCATTGTGAAAACAGTGAAGAGATAGCTTAGAAGGATCTTCTCAGTCATAAGAAGTCATAAACATATTGAGAGAGAGTACCGCCTGATTGGAAGGACCGGCGACGTTTCAATCCTAAAGATCGTCTCGAGTCGACAACCTAACTAATCAGTGTACCAAGTCGAGTGATTGGAGGGTACGGCATTGATGGATATGTCTCATCTGCTTTTAGAGCAAGTGGGAGAGTGTTGTGAATAAGAT
Source organism: Gentiana dahurica var. dahurica (assembly GCA_024500145.1). NCBI lineage: Eukaryota > Viridiplantae > Streptophyta > Magnoliopsida > Gentianales > Gentianaceae > Gentiana > Gentiana dahurica. The sequence continues at coordinate 45,805,385 of CM044907.1, forward strand.
GAGAAAGGGTGTGCTCTAAAAACAATCGTTGCTTGTCATTTCGTGCAAGTGGGAGATTGTTAGGTGTAGTGCCCGAAAGACAATTTGTGTAATTGTTTTTGATAATGGATGACATAATTTATCTCACCTTATTACTTGCTTTGTGCTTGTAAGTAATACACTGCTGCAAACCCTAAGTATATCAGTATGTAACCGCTTAACTCAGTGCATGGCATTCACGTGAGGATTGAGTTAGTGGTGATATACTTAAACTGTTAGTCCGTGGTGAACTTAATCAGAGTTTAGGGTCTCTTGATTAAAACACCAATAATGCGCCCAGAACACCTTAGGGTGTGATAGTTTTATCCGAACTGTCGGTAGAGGGTACCTACGTGGGGCATTTATATATGATGGCATTCATATAGGGCTGGACCGATTTAATCTGAATTTCTTGGTATAATTCCGTAATCGAGGAATCTTATTAAATCATTAGATGATCATATATGGATCAACCTTAATCCTGAGGTGATCACAGGATGCTGCTTGTCCCGGGGTAGTGTTTGATGTGTTAGTTACGGTTCACTTTAATATGTGTTCCAAGCTACTTCTCATTGGCACTATCTCCAGATGAGTGAGTAGTTCTGATTTTCACAGACATGGAATCCATTCCTTCCTGCGGGAAGTAGAGAGACAGTCCCCTTATTTGTTAGCCCTAAGAAAGTGATCGATCCCGGGAGTTCACATTTGACTAATTAGCTACTAGTCAGATATGTGTGCTAATTGATCATCAGGGGGTTAATGGTAAATAAGGATAAGATATTCTGAGTCGGGTTCACGGAGACTTCCCACTCAGAATGGACAGTCTATGGAGGGTTAATCCGTATGTAGTGATTATATCAATGGACGCTTATTCACTCTATGGGTTGAGTATAAGTATACATCTGTAATCGGTAGAGTTCAGTTTCGGGTTTATGGTGGCGTAATCCCGGAATTAATAATTAATGTACTTATTCTGTTCGATGAATAATTAATTATTGGAGCTACGGGTAATAGGTCCATGGTCCCCGATGTGGCTTCTGTAATTCGGACTAATAATCTTGTTATTTGGGCCTCAGTGATAATTAATTGGCTGGGCTAATTAATTGATATGCATTGATATTATTTAGTTGGGCTAATAATATAATACACATAAAAGACATTTCATGTGGGCTTCTTATACCCTAAAAGTGGCGCCTCATATTCATTATTTATCACAAGAATTAATTTTTGTGATATGGAAAATAAAAGATATTCTTGTTATATGATTGGTTGGATGACTTGTTATTTGATTTCCTATTGGTCAATACATGTCACAATTAGTCATTAAGGAAAAAATCATTTTATTTTGTTTAATTAATTATTTATTTAATTAATTAATACTTGGAGGCCAAGGATTTACTCTCCTATAAAAGGAGAGTTATTCCAAGGGAAATTTACATTTGAAAATTTCGACCCTAGCCACAAAATAGAGAGAAAAATTAGTTTTCTTGTCTTGGGTTCTAGAAGAAGAAAAATTAGTTTTCTTGGTGTTGCATATCAAGGAGGTTCGTGTATCAAGAAGGGTGTCCACCAACCGCCGTTTGGAGAACACATCGGAAGATCAAGGCGACTCTTCCCGTTATTGGTAACATGATCTTAACCCCCTTGTAGTAGTTTAAGTCCTTTAATTATTTATTGTGGTATATAAGTCGTGATCCATCCGCTGCGCGTAGATCTAATTCGTTTAGATCTAAAAACCTGCATCCTTCAGAGTAAACACTACTACAATTATATTCAAAAAGTTGTAAACCCCCATTTTAGTAAACTATAATTTTATATATAAAAAGATGTAAGCCCCTATTTTGAGTGAACTCTACTATACAATTATATATGAAAAGTTGTAAACCCCTGTTTAGTGTAAGCTATACTACAATTTTATATACAAAAAGTTGTAATCCCCAATTTTGAGTAAAGTCTACTACAATTATATACTATAAGTTGTAAACCCCGTTTTGAGTAAACTCTACTACAATTATATACGAAAATTTGTAAACCCCCATTTTGAGTAAACTCTACTACAATTATATACTATAAGTTGGAATCCCCCGTTTTGAGTAAACTCTACTACAATTATATACGAAAGTTGTAAACCTTCATTTTGAGTAAACTCTACTATACAATTATATACAAAAAGTTGTAAACAACCATTTAGATTAAACTTTACTATATTTTTATATACAAAAAGTTGTAAACCCCCGTTTGAGTACACTATACTATATAATTATATATGAAAAGTTGTAAACCCCCGTTTTGATTAAACTCTACAACAATTATATACAAAAAGTTGTAAACCCCCATTTTGATTAAACTCTACTTTACAATTATATACAACTATAATTTTATATTCAAAAAGTTGTAAACCCCCGTTTTGAGTGAACTCCACTATACAATTTGATACATAAGTTGTAAACCCCTGTTTTGTGTAAACTCTACTACAATTATATACTATAAGTTGTAAACCCCCATTTTGTGTAAACTCTACTATACAATTATATACAAAAAGTTGTAAACCCAGGTTTTGATTAAACTCTACTATAATTTTATATACAAAAAGTTGTAAACCCCTATTTTTAGTAAACTCTACTATACAATTATATACAAAAAGTTGTAAACCCCTGTTTTGATTAAACTCTACTATAATTTTACATTCAAAAAGTTGTAAACCCCCGTTTGAGTAAACCCATCTATATAATTATATACGAAAAGTTGTAAACCACCGTTTTGATTAAACTCTACAACAATTATATATAAAAAGTTGTAAACCCCCATTTTGATTAAACTCTACAATACAATTATATACAAAAAGTTGTAAACCCTAGTTTGAGTAAACTCTACTATACAATTATATACAAAAAGTTGTAAACCCCTGTTTTCAGTAAACTCTACAACAATTACATAGAAAAAGTTGTAAACACCCGTTTTGATTAAACTCTGCTATACAATTATATACAAAAAGTGATAAAACCCCATTTTGATTAAAAACTACTATTATTTTATATACAACAAGATGTAAATCCCTGTTTTGAGTGAACTCTACTATACAATTAGATACAAAAGTTGTAAACCCTTGTTTTGAGTAAAATCTACTACAATAATATACTATAAGTTGTAAACCCCCATTTTGTGTAAACTCTAGGATACAATTATATACGAAAAGTTGTAAACCCCTCATTTTGAGTAAACTCTACTATAATTTTATATACAAAAAGTTGAAAACCCTCATTTTGTGTACACTCTATTACAATTATAAACTGTAAGTTGTAAACCCCAGTTTTGAGTAGAGTCTACTGCAATTATATACTACTATAATTTTATATACAAAAAGCTGTAAACCCCGTTTTGAGTGAACTCCACTATACAATTAGATACATAAGTTATAAACCCCTGTTTTGAGTAAACTCTACTACAATTATATATTATAAGTTGTAAACCCCCATTTTGTGTAAACTCTACTATACAATTATATACAAAAAGTTGTAAACCCCGGTTTTGATTAAACTCTACTATAATTTTATATACAAAAAGTTGAAAACCCCATTTGAGTAAACTTTACTATACAATTATATACGAAATGTTGTAAACCCCCGTTTTAAGTAAACCCAACTATAATTTTGAATACAAAAAGTTGTAAACCCTCATTTGGAGTAATCTCTACTACAATTATAAACCCTAAGTTGTAAACCCCCGTTTTGAGTACTACAATTATATACAAAAGTTTAAACCCCCGTTTTGAGTAAACTCCACTACAATTATATACAAAAAGTTGCAAACCCCTATTTTTAGTAAACTCTACTATAATTTTATAAACAAAAAGTTGAAAACCCCAGTTTTGAGTGAACTCCACTATACAATTATATATGAGAAGTTGTAAACCCCCGTTTAGTGTAAACTCTACTACAATTTTATATACAAAACGTTGTAAACCTCAGTTTTGAGTAAACGCTAATACAATTATGTACTATAAGTTGTAAACCCTTGTTTTGAGTAAACTCTACTACAATTATATACGAAAAGTTGTAAACCCTCCCTCATTTTGAGTAAACTCTACTACAATTGTATACTATAAGTTGAAAACCCCCGTTTTGAGTAAACTCTGCTACAATTATATACGAAAAGTTGTACACCCCCGTTTTGAGGCAACTCTACTATACAATTATATACAAAAAGTTGTAAACCCGCATTTTGAATAAACTCTACTATGATTTTATATACAAAAAGTTGTAAACCCCGGTTTGAGTAAGCTCTACTATATAATTATATACGAAATTTTTTAAACCCCTATTTTGATTAAACTCTACTACAATTATATACAAACACTTATAAACCCCCATTTTGATTAAACTCTACTATAAAATTATATTCAAAAAGTTGTAAACCCCAGTTTGGGTAAACTCTACTTTAGAATTATATATGAAAAGTTGTAAACCCCCGTTTTGATTAACTCTAATATACAATTATATATAAAAAGTTGTAAAACCTTGTTTTGATTAAACTCTACTATAATTTTATACACAAAAAATAGTAAACCCCCGTTTTGAGTAAACTCTATTATACAATTATATACAAAAAGTTGTAAATCCCCGTTTAGAGTAAACTCTAATACGATTTTATATACAAAAAGTTGTATACCCCTATTTTGAGTAAACTTTACTACAAATATATACTATAAGTTGTAAACCCCCATTTTGACTAATCTCTACTTCAATTATATATGAAAAGTTGTAAACCCCCGTTTTGAGTAAACTCTACAACAATTATATACTTTAAGTTATAAACCCCTGTTTTAAGTTATCTCTACCATGTAATTATATACGAAAACTTGTAAACCCCTGTTTTGAGTAAACTCTACTCTACAATTATATACGAAAATTTGTAAACCTCCGTCTTGAGTAAACTCTACTACAATTATATTCAAAAAGTTGTAAACCCCCGTTTTGATTAAACTCCACTATACAATTATATACAAAAAGTTGTAAAACTCTGTTTTGATTTAACTCTACTAAAATTTTATATACAAAAAGTTGTAAACCCCTTTTTAGAGAAAAATCTAATACAATTATATACTATTATTTGTAAACCCTCTTTTTGAGTAAACTCTACTACAATTATATATGAAAAGTTGTAAACCCTCGTTTTGAGTAAACTCTATAACAATTATATACAAAAAGTTGTAAACCCACGTTTATAGTAACCTCTACTATAATTTTATAAACAAAATGTTATAAACCCGCATTTTGAGTAAACTCTACAATACGATTATATACAAAAAGTTGTAAACCTCCGTTTTGAGTAGACTATACTACAATTATATAAAAAAAGTTGTAAACCCCCGTTTGAGTAAACTCTACTATAATTTTATATACAAAAAGTAGAAAACCCACATTTTGAATAAAAACTACTATACAATTATATACAAAAACTCATAAACCCCCGTTTTGAGTAAACTCTACTACAATTATATACAAAAAGTTGTAAACCCCCATTTTGAGTAAACTGTACTACAATCATATATGGAAAGTTGTAACCCCCGTTTTGAGTAAAATCTACAATTCAATTATATACAAAAAGTTGTAAACCCCCGTTTTGAGTAAACTCTACTATAATTTTATATACAAAAAGTGGTAAACCACCATTTTGAGTAAACTCTACTATACAATTATATACAAAAAGTTGTAAACCCCAGTTTTGAGTAAACTCTACTATAATTTTATATACAAAAAGTTTTAAACCCCCGTTTTGAGCAAACTCTACTATAATTTTATATACAAAAAGTTGTAAACCCCCGTTTGAGTAAACACTACTATATAATTATATACGAAATGTTGTAAACTCCTGTTTTGATTAAACCCTACTACAATTATATACAAAAAGTAGTAACCCATTTTGATTAAACTCCACTATACAATTAAATACCAAAAGCTGTAAACCCCAGTTTTGAGCAATCTCTACTATAATTTTGTATTCAAAAAGTTGTAAACCCCCGTTTTGAGTGAACTCCACTATACAATTAGATACAAAAGTTTTAAACCCTTGTTTTGAGTAAACTCCACTACAATTATATACTATAAGTTGTAAACACCCGTTTTGAGTAAACTCTACTATACAATTATATTCATAAAGTTGTAAACTCCCGTTTTGATTAAACTCTACTATAATTTTATATACAAAAATTTGTAAACCCCCGTTTGAGTAAACCCTATTATACAATTATATATGAAATGTTGTAAACCATCATTTTGTGTAACCTCTACTTCAATTATATATAAAAAGTTTTAAACCCCTGTTTCGATTAAACTCTACTATAAAATTATACACAAAAAGTTGTAAAACCCCATTTTGATTAAACTATACTATAATTTTATATACAAAAAGTTGTAATCCCCCGTTTTAAGTGAATTCGACTATACAAGAAAACCCCTTTTTTGAGTAAACTCTTCTACAATTATATACTATGAGTTGTAAATCCCCGTTTTGTGTGAACTCTACTATACAATTATATATGAAAAGTTGTAAACCCCCATTTGGAGTAACTCTACTATAATTTTATATACAAAAAGTTGTAAACCCCCATTTTGAGTAAACTCTACTATACAATTATATACAAAAAGTTATAAACCCCCGTTTTGAGTAAACCATACTATAATTTTATTTACAAAAAGTTGTAAACCCTAGTGTTGAGTAAACTATACTACAATTATAAACTCAAAGTTGTAAACACCCACTTTGAGTTAAGTCTACTACAATTATATACGAAAGTTTAAACCCCCGTTTTGAGTAAACTCAACGACAATTATATACAAAAAGTTGCAAACCCCTATTTTTAGTAAACTTTGCTATAATTTTATATACAAAAAGTTGTAAACCCTCGTTTTGAGCGAACTCTACTATACAATTATGTATGAAAAGTTGTAAACCCCTGTTTCGTGTAAACTCTACTACAATTTTATATACAAAAAGTTGTAAACCCCTGTTTTGAGTAAACTCTACTACAATTATCTTATTATATATTTTCAAGGAAATAACCGTCAATTGACCCGTTTTGACCAATTGACCCGCTTTTGACCCGCTTCTATAATTTAGAGAGAGAGAGAGAAAGAAAAAAAAACTCCAAAGAACCCCACGTTCTTCCTAATCCCATGTTTCTCCTCTCATACTCCCCGAAACTGCTTGACCCCCAAAAAAAACTGCCCATAAACCCTCAACTTCACAATTTCTCCGCCAACAACCTTAGATGCGCATAACCTCCACGTTTTTTCTTCTCACGACCGGTAGAGAAGAAGGTTCATTGAAGTGAGACTTTCGATCGGGAGAGAAAAAGTGTATTCTGATCAATCCCCCATACTAATTCTTCCTTTTATTTATGGTCAGAATTCTTTGTCTTTCTTATTATATTTAACATATGTTTTATGTTGATGTTGTGATTGATTTAATTCACTTTCAGATTTATGTGTTCAAGGATTTTGTGCATTTTTTGGGGCGACACTGAATATCGTAAATTTTTGTAACTTGAATCTGGTGAAAATATCAACTCTATTATTGATTAAATTATGTATCGAAACACGATCTCCCAATGTTCATGCTGGCATCAACGCTATTGTGTTACCTAACAGATCAAATATTTCTTATTTTTAGTCAGTCGCGGATGCAAACATCATGACAGAAGTTGGCTTCGTTCTACTTTAATTCTGTTATTGTACCTACTGCAATGGTCATGCTATAGCTCAGACCGAGAATGAAGGTATTCTAATCTTTCATTGTTCAAATTTTGAACTGTTGCAATGACTTAACAGTGAGAATTATTTTCACATTTCTATTAGTTTTTCAATAGGATTTAATGACGATGTGCTGATTGTTACTTTCAATGATCTCAATTTCTGTAGTTTTTCTTGGATCAATTTTACAGGAGGAGACATGAAATGTCTTCATTTGGTAATAAATCAGTATTGTTAGTTTGTTACCTTCAATGATCTCAATTTATGTAACCGCATCAGGCATTTTCTCTTATGGGAATGAAAGTCGACAACCTTTTTGATCACCAACAATAATCTTTAAATAAAAACTGAATGTAAACCTCCCTATGTTTTCCTTTCAATATTTTCTGAACATTCCAATTAACTTCTTCTCCATTTTTTTTATTCGTAATGCAATTAACATGTGAACTGCATTCAGTTTATATGTATACATGCAGGTTTTCATTTGACACAACAACTATTGTTGGCTCTGGATTTAGTATTGGATTATCCTGATAAGGCATGATAGGTATGGCAATTTCATTTTTATTTTAACATGCCTGGTTTGTTTTTTCATCACTCTTAGTATCCTGTTACTTTCTTCACGGCTAGGGAAGAAATGAGTACAGCTTCATTATGGGAAGATGGTGCTCCAAGAATTTGTCGACATGACTCAACCATTACCATCATGTTATTTTGTGCAGGTCAAGAGAAATGACAACGTATATTCACGGACATGCTTCTTAATTTGTAAATACAATTTATCTCCTACTCAAAACATTACTTTTTTTTCGAACCATAATTACTTTTTCTATAGCATTCATAAACTGATATCAATTCACAACATTACATGTCCTTTTACATGTTATACATTGTGGAAGTCATGAAAATCCTTTGAAGTCTCGGTGGAAGGGTTTTGCCTACTGTTCAATTCCAAATTCTCATAGATTTTATGACATGATTATGCATTCAATCACTGTAGAAGCATGGTGTTGTCCATGGCTTTTATAGATTAGTCAGGACGGTGGTACATCTTCATGATGATGATGTAGGATGTATTGGAAGTTTTTGCATGTCAAAACCATGTCTTAGTTTCACTTTCATGCATTTTTACCCTTTTACGTTCTTTAGGTAGCCACGCCGTATAATTTCATGATTTGCTTGCATTCTATACTTATATTATAAGCTGTTGACTAACTTATGGTATTCATATTTTAGAATTGCAGCAACTTATTGCATACGATGATCGACACAAAGTTCTTGGCTTTCTTATTTTGGTGAGTCAAACTAACTCACTCATTTCCTTTCTAATGTTGGTTTCGTGCGAGATATAGGTATTCATCTTCTGTTGCTATAATGACAATTGGTTTCTTGAATAATTTTGAAGTTTTGAGTTGGTTCTGAGCTTTTGTAGAACGGACGTGCCTTGATGCAGATTTTGTGGAGAAACGGAGATGGGAATACATGCCTCATTATCAGCCAACATTTGAAATCTAATCTTAACTAAACCTACTGCAGGATTTTAGTTAAGATTTACTTTCCTCTTATTGTCATTATTGTCCTTACGATGTTTTTCTTTGAATTAGCATTTTTGGGATTGCTTTAAAAGGATTTGCATGACAAATTCTTTCTTCCTCTTCACTTACATGTGAACACTTTCACATACCCTTTCAGGAAATAGTTTCATATCTCCTCCAAATCTGTCTACATTGCAAGTGCTTCTTCATGTATAGTATTTTAGCTTATCTTTGATGACGTTCCTTATTGTTATAGGCCCATAAGCTGGAATTTCTTTTCTATTTGATCTGCTATGGTGATGCTAGAGTAAATTTTGGACCGGGTAAAACAAAGGTGAGTTGATTTATATTAGCAAAATAGAATGACACCATGTATTGAGTTTATGTTTCTTCCTGACGAGTGATGTGTATTGGAAACAAATTTTTTATTTATACATATATATCAATGCTTTTCTTTGACTATTGCAGTTATTTGACTCTAGAGACCGAAGATGATGTAGGGTTTATCATGATCGACATCACTGCACCCTTGGTAGCTCACTCTCACACCGACGGCTTTATCACCTATTCTATCATGCTGCTTGATAAGGTAGAGGTTTTTACTTGATATTTTAAATTTATTTTCACTTTTGTTACTTTCCATCTTCCATTCTTTATTTGGCTTTCAAATGCACATGTTCATTCGGAACTGTTGGATGGCTTTTACACCACTCAAACAAGTTAGCTTTTGGTCAAAAGGTTGTTAAATTCCTTTTCAAATGCACATGTTCACCTACCACCTTTTCTTTTTCATTTCTGCATATTTACATATATAATTTATGAAGGATAATAGGGTATAACTATTATATAATTATTTTGCTATTCTCTTTGTTAATATTTTTGTTGCTGAAAAATGGTTGCTTTCATGAAATAGGGGCTGTTCGGATTTATCGATATAAGTTGTTCTTTATTACGCTATGTTTATGATCTTTATTGGGCTTTCTTTATGAATATTCACACGGTCTATGTGAAACAATAGATAACCTGTTGCAAATAGGAGCAGATAAAATGTTGTTATAAATTGCTATGATGATGCATGCTTTCTGTTGTGATAATGTGGTGAATGACATTTTTTATTTGGGCTGCAAGGATTGTGGAGAGGAACAAGTACTATGAATGATAAAGAAATCATATATGAAGCCGCATCTGGGCAAAGTGTCGGGATTTCTAACTACAAATTATTTGTTTTCGGCAATTCAGAATTGACGGTATCTTTTGTTAAACATTCATATGTTGTCAATGTTTGAAGAATTGTTTGAAATATATATCTTACTGTATTATGTGATGACATGTTGCACTATTAAAGCATGTTTGTAGGGAACTAATATGCAGAATATATTACTAATTATTTATTAAGTTTAATTCATGGTCGTTTGAAGGGTATTTAGTTTTAACTGTTTGGACTGGTGATTGGTTTAGGTGAGTTTACGTGAAGATGAGGGGCAAGAGGTGGGGTTCGGGGATAAGTGAGGTATGAATGATGATAAGTGAGGTATGAATGTGAGTGGTTTTTATAGGGAGATATGAATGGGGATAACTATGGTCTTATTGTTTCTAATTTTAGTACATCAATTGCATTCCTGTGTGTACTATGTAGCAGGAAACATTTTATGTGCCTTCATTTTCAAGATTCGGTTGGTAATGATTTGATCATATGTTCTTACCTCATGTTAGGTTGACGGTGAAAAGATGTACGGAAAAAACAAGAGGAGAAAGCAGGGAACTTTCACGAAGACAAGTTTCAATTTTCCTATTTGAAGTACAGCAAAGCATGGGTAACATGTGAAGTTGTTTGGCCGTTGATGGTGTTGCATATGTTACATTTTTCCATTTCGATCTTTCTAAAATTTCATAATCTATCAAAAATAAGTTAAAACTATTTCCAACATAATTTTTTGTGTTTTATTGGTTTTTCAGGTTGTAGGGAAATTTTGTTAATAATATTTCAGATTAGGGTTCACAAAAAGAAAATCAGTCTAAATTGCATTACGTATATAGGCATTTCCTTAATAACATGTTTAATTTTACACAATTCCGTGCATCGCACGGGTTCCTACTAGTATACTATATGTTGTAAACCACCGTTTTGAGTAAATTCTACTACTATTATTATGAAAAGTTGTAAACCCCCATTTTCAGTAAACTCTACTACAATTATATACTATAAGTTGAAAACCTTCTTTTTGAGTAAACTCTACTAAAATTATATTCCAAATGTTGTAAACCCCCGTTTTAAGTAAACTCTACTATACAATTATATACAAAAAGTTGTAAAACCTTGTTTTGATTAAACTCTACTATAATTTTATACACAAAAAGTAGTAAACCCCGGTTTTGAGTAAACTCTACTATACAATTATATATGAAAACTTTCAAATCCCCGTTTAGAGTAAACTCTACTACGATTTTATATACAAAAAGTTGTAAACCCCTATTTTTAGTAAACTCTACTACAATTATATACTATAAGTCGTAAACCCCAATTTTGAGTAAACTCTACTTCTATTATATATGAAAAGTTTTAAACCCCCGTTTTGAGTAAACTCCACTACATTTATATACTATAAGTTATAAACCCCCGTTTAAGTAAACTCTACCATGCAATTATATACGAAAAGTTGTAAACCCCTGTTTTGTGTAACTCTACTATACAATTATATACGAATATTTGCAAACCTCCGTTTGGAGTAAACTTTTTGTGTAAACTCTACTATACAATTATATACAAAAAGTTGTAAACCCCCGTTTTGATTAAACTCTACTATAATTTTATATACAAAAAGTTGTAAACACCCGTTTGAGTAAACTCTTCTATACAATTATATATGAAATGTTGCAAACCCCCATTTTAAGTAACCTCTACTACAATTGTATTCAAAAAGTTTTAAACACCCGTTTTGAGTAAACCCAACTATAATTTTATATAAAAAAGTTGTAAACCCTCGTTTTGAGTAATCTCTACTACAATTATAAACTCTAAGTTGTAAACCCCAATTTTGAGTACTACATTTATATACAAAAGTTTAAACCCCCGTTTTGAGTAAACTCCGCTACAATTATATACAAAAAGTTGCAAACCTATTTTTAGTAAACTCTACTATAATTTTATAAATAAAAAGTTGTAAACCCCCATTTTGAGTGAACTCTACTATACAATTATATATGTAAACCCCTGTTTAGTGTAAAATCTACTACAATTTTACATACAAAAAGTTGTAAACCCCTGTTTTGAGTAAAATCTACTACAATTTTATATACAAAAAGTTGTAAACCCCCGTTTTGAGTAAACTATACTACAATTCTATACGAAAAGTTGTAAACCCCCATTTTGAGTAAACTCTACTACAATTATATATTATAAGTTGAAAACCCTTATTTTGAGTAATCTCTGCTACAATAATATACGGAAAGTTGTAAACCCCCGTTTTGAGTAACTCTACTATACAATTATATACACAAAGTTGTAAACCCCCGTTTTGATAAAACTCTACTATAATTTTATATACAAAATGTTGTAAACCCCTGTTTGAGTAAACTCTATTATATAAATATATACCAAAATTTGTAAACCCCCGTTTTGATTAAAATCTGCTACAATTATATACAAAAAGTTGTAAACCACTATTTTGATTAAACTCTACTATACAATTTAATACAAAAATTTGTAAACCCCCGTTTGAGTAAACTCCACTTTACAATTATATACGAAAAGTTGTTAACCCCCGTTTTGAGTGAATTCTACTACAATTATATACAAAAAGTTGTAAACCCCCATTTTGATTAAACTCTACTATACAATTATATACAAAAAGTTGTAAAACCACATTTTGATTAAACTCTACTATAATTTTATATACAAAAAGTAGTAAACCCCCATTTTAAGTGAAGTCTGCTATACAATTATACACGAAAAGTTGTAGATCCACGTTTGGAGTAAACTCTACTACGATTTTATATAAAAAAAAAGTTGTAACCACTATTTTGAGTAAACTGTACTACAATTATATACTATAAGTTGTAAACCCCCGCTTTGAGTAAACTCTACTACAATTATTTATGAAAAGTTGCAAACCCCCGTTTTGAGTAAACTCTGCTACAGTTATATACTATAAGTTATAAACCCCCATTTTGAGTAATCTCTACTATGCAATTATATACGAAAAGTTGTAAACCCCCGTTTTGAGTAACTCTACTATACAATTATATATGAAAAGTTGTAAACCTCCATTTTTTGTAAGCTATACTACAACTATATACAAAAAGTTGTAACCGCTGTTCTGATTAAACTCTACAATACAATTATATACAAAAAGTTGTAAAACTCCTTTTTGATTTAACTCTACTAATATTTTATATACAAAAAGTTGTAAACCCCTGTTTTGAGTAAACTCTACTATAATTTTATATACAAAAAGTTGTAAACCCTCATTTTGAGTAAACTCTACTACCATTATAAACTCTAAGTTGTTAACCCCCGTTTTGAGTAAAGTCTACTACAATTATATACGAAAAGTTAAAACCCCAGTTTTGAGTAAACACTACTACAATTATATATAAAAATTTGTAAACCCCTACTTTTAGTAAACTCTACTATAATTTTATATATAAAAAGTTGTAAACCCCCATTTTGAGTGAACTCTACTATACAAATATATATGAAAAGTTGTAAACCCCCGTTTAGTGCAAGCTATACTACAATTTTATAGACAAATAGTTGTAAACCCTAATTTTGAGTAAAGTCTACTACAATTATATACTATAAGTTGTAAACCCCCGTTTTGAGTAAACTCTACTACAATTATATACGAAAATTGGTAAACCACCATTTTGAGTAAACTCTACTACAATTATATACTATAAGTTGGAAACCCCCATTTTGAGTAAACTCTACTACACTTATATACGAAAGTTGTTAACACCCATTTTGAGTAAACTCTACTATACAATTATATACAAAAAGTTGTAAACCCCCATTTTGATTAAACTGTACTATAATTTTATATAGAAAAAGTTGTAAATCCCCGTTTGAGTAAACTCTACTATATATTTATATACCAAAATTTGTAAACCCCCGTTTTGATTAAACTCTACTACAATTATATACAAATAGTTGTAGACCCCCATTTTGATTAAACGCTACTATACAATTGTATACAAAAAGTTGTAAGCCCCAGTTTTGAGTAAACTCTACTATAATTTTATATACAAAAAGTTGTAAACCCCCGTTTTGAGTGAACTCCACTATACAATTACATACATAAGTTGTAAACCCCTGTTTTGAGTAAACTCTACTACAATTATATACAATAGGTTGTAAACCCCCGTTTTGTGTAAACTCTACTATACAATTATATACAAAAAGTTGTAAACCACCGTTTTGATTAAACTCTACTATAATTTTATATACAAAAAGTTGTAAACCCCCGTTTGAGTAAACTCTATTATACAATTATATACGAAATATTGTAAACCCCCATTTGGAGTAACCTCTACTACAATTATATACAAAAAGTTTTAAACCCCCATTTTGAGTAAACCCAACTATAATTTTATATGCAAAAGTAAAACCTCGTTTTGAGTAATCTCTACTACAATTATAAACTCTAAGTTGTAAACCCCCATTTTGAGTACTACAATTATATACATAAGTTTAAACCTCTGTTTTGAGTAAACTACAATTATATACAAAAAGTTGCAAACCCCCATTTTTAGTAAACTCTACTATAATTTTATAAACAAAAAGTTGAAAACCCCCGTTTTGAGTGAACTTTTCTATACAATTATATATGAAAGGTTGTAAACCCCCATTTAGTGTAAACTCTACTACAATTTTATATACAAAACGTTGTAAACCCCAGTTTTGAGTAAATGGTACTACAATTATATACTATAAGTTGTAAACCCCCGTTTTGTGTAAACTCTACTACAATTATATACGAAAAGTTGTAAACCGCTATTTTGAGTAACTCTACTACAATTATATACTATAATTTGAAAACCCCATTTTGAGTAAACTCTGCAACAATTATATACGAAAAGTTGTAAACCCCCGTTTTGAGTAAACTCTGCTATACAATTATATAAAAAACATTGTAAACCCCTGTTTTGAATAAACTCTACTATGATTTCATTTACAAAAAGTTGTAAACCCCTGTTTCAGTAAGCTCTACTATATAATTATATACGAAAATTTGTAAACCCCCGTTTTGATTAAACTCTACTACAATTATATACAAAAACTTGTAAACCCCTATTTTGATTAGACTCTACTATAAAATTATATACAAAAAGTTGTAAACCCTAGTTTGAGTAAGCTCTACTTTACAATTATATACGAAAAGTTGTAAACCCCTATTTTGAGTAAACTCTACTACAATTATATACAAAAAGTTGTAAACCCCCGTTTTGATTAAACTCTACTATACAATTATATACAAAAAATAGTAAAACCCCATTTTGATTAAACTCTACTATAATTTTATACACAAAAACTACTAAACCCCCGTTTTGAGTGAACTCTACTATACAATTATATATGAAAAGTTGTAAATCCCTGTTTAGAGTAAGCTCTACTACGATTTTATATGTAAAAAGTCGTAAACCCCTATTTTGAGTAAACTCTACTACAATTATATACAATCAGTTGTAAACCCCTATTTTGAGTAAACTATACTTCAATTATATATGAAAAGTTGTAAACCCCCATTTTGAGTAAACTCTACTACAATTATATTCTATAAGTAATGAACCCACGTTTTCAGTAAACTCTACTATGCAATTATATACGAAAAGTTGTAAACCCCTATTTTGAGTAATCTCTACTATACAATTATATACAAAAAGTTGTAAACCTCCATTTTGAGTAAACTCTACTACAATTATATACAAAAAGTTGTAAACCCATGTTTTGATTAAACTCTACTATACAATTATATACAAAAAGTTGTAAAACTCCATTTTGATTTAACTCTTCTTAAATTTTATATACAAAAAGTTGTAAACCCTTTTTTTGAGTAAACTATAATACAATTATATACTATAAGTTATAAAGCCTCGTTTTGAGTAAACTCTACTACAATTATATACGAAAATTTGTAATCCCCCGTTTTGAGTAAACTCTACGACGATTATATAAAAAAAGTTGTAAACCCACGTTTTTAGTAAACTCTACTATAATTTTATATACAAAAAGTTGTAAACCCACGTTTTGAGTAAACTCTACTATACGATTATATACAAAAAGTTGTAAACCTCCGTTTTGAGTAAACGCTACTACAATTATATACAAAAAGTCGTAAACCCCCGTTTGAGTAAACTCTACTATAATTTTGTATACAAAAAGTTGAAAACCCCCATTTTGAATAAACACTACTATACAATTATATACAAAAACTCGTAAACCCCCGTTTTGAGTAAACTCTACTACAATTACATACAAAAAGTGGTAAACCCCCATTTTGAGTAAACTCTACTACAATTATATATGAAAAGTTGTAACCCCCGTTTTAAGTAAACTCTGCAATACAATTATATACAAATAGTTGTAAACCCCCGTTTTGAGTAAACTCTACTATAATTATATACTATAAGTTGTAAACCCCCGTTTTTAGTAAACTCTACTACAATTATTTTGAAAAGTTGTAAACCCCCATTTTGAGTAAACTGTACTACAATTATATACTATATGTTGAAAACCCTCGTTTTGAGTAAACTCTACTACAATTATATTCCAAATGTTGTAAACCCCTGTTTTGAGTAAACTCTACTATACAATTATATACAAAAAGTTTTAAACCCCTATTTTGAGTAAACTCTACAACAATTATATACAAAAAGTTGTAAACCCCCGTTTTTATTAAACACTACTATACAATTATATACAAAAAGTGGTAGTACCCTGTTTTGATTAAACTCTACTATAATTTTATATACAAAATGTTGTAAACCCCCATTTTGAGTGAACTCTACAATACAATTATATACAAAAGTTGTAAACCCTTGTTTTGAGTAAACTCTACTACTATAATATACTATAAGTTGTAAACCCCCGTTTTGTGTGAACTCTACGATACAATTATATATGAAAAGTTGTAAACCCCCATTTTGATTAAACTATACTATACAATTATATACAAAAAGTTGTAAAACCACATTTTGATTAAACTCTACTATAATTTTATATACAAAAAGTAGTAAACCCCCATTTTAAGTGAAGTCTGCTATACAATTATACACGAAAAGTTGTACATCCACGTTTGGAGTAAACTCTACTACGATTTTATATAAAAAAAAAAGTTGTAACCACTATTTTGAGTAAACTGTACTACAATTATATACTATAAGTTGTAAACCCCCGTTTTGAGTAAACTCTACTACAATTATTTATGAAAAGTTGCAAACCCCCGTTTTGAGTAAACTCTGCTACAGTTATATACTATAAGTTATAAACCCCCATTTTGAGTAATCTCTACTATGCAATTATATACGAAAAGTTGTAAACCCCCGTTTTGAGTAACTCTACTATACAATTATATATGAAAAGTTGTAAACCTCCATTTTTTGTAAGCTATACTACAACTATATACAAAAAGTTGTAACCGCTGTTCTGATTAAACTCTACAATACAATTATATACAAAAAGTTGTAAAACTCCTTTTTGATTTAACTCTACTAATATTTTATATACAAAAAGTTGTAAACCCCTGTTTTGAGTAAACTCTACTATAATTTTATATACAAAAAGTTGTAAACCCTCATTTTGAGTAAACTCTACTACCATTATAAACTCTAAGTTGTTAACCCCCGTTTTGAGTAAAGTCTACTACAATTATATACGAAAAGTTAAAACCCCAGTTTTGAGTAAACACTACTACAATTATATATAAAAATTTGTAAACCCCTACTTTTAGTAAACTCTACTATAATTTTATATATAAAAAGTTGTAAACCCCCATTTTGAGTGAACTCTACTATACAAATATATATGAAAAGTTGTAAACCCCCGTTTAGTGCAAGCTATACTACAATTTTATAGACAAATAGTTGTAAACCCTAATTTTGAGTAAAGTCTACTACAATTATATACTATAAGTTGTAAACCCCCGTTTTGAGTAAACTCTACTACAATTATATACGAAAATTGGTAAACCACCATTTTGAGTAAACTCTACTACAATTATATACTATAAGTTGGAAACCCCCATTTTGAGTAAACTCTACTACACTTATATACGAAAGTTGTTAACACCCATTTTGAGTAAACTCTACTATACAATTATATACAAAAAGTTGTAAACCCCCATTTTGATTAAACTGTACTATAATTTTATATAGAAAAAGTTGTAAATCCCCGTTTGAGTAAACTCTACTATATATTTATATACCAAAATTTGTAAACCCCCGTTTTGATTAAACTCTACTACAATTATATACAAATAGTTGTAGACCCCCATTTTGATTAAACGCTACTATGCAATTGTATACAAAAAGTTGTAAGCCCAAGTTTTGAGTAAACTCTACTATAATTTTATATACAAAAAGTTGTAAACCCCCGTTTTGAGTGAACTCCACTATACAATTACATACATAAGTTGTAAACCCCTGTTTTGAGTAAACTCTACTACAATTATATACAATAGGTTGTAAACCCCCGTTTTGTGTAAACTCTACTATACAATTATATACAAAAAGTTGTAAACCACCGTTTTGATTAAACTCTACTATAATTTTATATACAAAAAGTTGTAAACCCCCGTTTGAGTAAACTCTACTATACAATTATATACGAAATATTGTAAACCCCCATTTGGAGTAACCTCTACTACAATTATATACAAAAAGTTTTAAACCCCCATTTTGAGTAAACCCAACTATAATTTTATATACAAAAGTAAAACCTCGTTTTGAGTAATCTCTACTACAATTATAAACTCTAAGTTGTAAACCCCCATTTTGAGTACTACAATTATATACATAAGTTTAAACCTCCGTTTTGAGTAAACTCCACTACAATTATATACAAAAAGTTGCAAACCCCCATTTTTAGTAAACTCTACTATAATTTTATAAACAAAAAGTTGAAAACCCCCGTTTTGAGTGAACTTTTCTATACAATTATATATGAAAGGTTGTAAACCCCCGTTTAGTGTAAACTCTACTACAATTTTATATAAAAAACGTTGTAAACCCCAGTTTTGAGTAAATGGTACTACAATTATATACTATAAGTTGTAAACCCCCGTTTTGTGTAAACTCTACTACAATTATATACGAAAAGTTGTAAACCGCTATTTTGAGTAACTCTACTACAATTATATACTATAATTTGAAAACCCCATTTTGAGTAAACTCTGCAACAATTATATACGAAAAGTTGTAAACCCCCGTTTTGTGTAAACTCTGCTATACAATTATATAAAAAACATTGTAAACCCCTGTTTTGAATAAACTCTACTATGATTTCATTTACAAAAAATTGTAAACCCCTGTTTAGCTCTACTATATAATTATATACGAAAATTTGTAAACCCCCGTTTTGATTAAACTCTACTACAATTATATACAAAAACTTGTAAACCCCTATTTTGATTAAACTCTACTATAAAATTATATACAAAAAGTTGTAAACCCTAGTTTGAGTAAGCTCTACTTTACAATTATATACGAAAAGTTGTAAACCCCTATTTTGAGTAAACTCTACTACAATTATATACAAAAAGTTGTAAACCCCCGTTTTGATTAAACTCTACTATACAATTATATACAAAAAATAGTAAAACCCTATTTTGATTAAACTCTACTATAATTTTATACACAAAAACTACTAAACCCCCGTTTTGAGTGAACTCTACTATACAATTATATATGAAAAGTTGTAAATCCCTGTTTAGAGTAAGCTCTACTACGATTTTATATGTAAAAAGTTGTAAACCCCTATTTTGAGTAAACTCTACTACAATTATATACAATCAGTTGTAAACCCCTATTTTGAGTAAACTATACTTCAATTATATATGAAAAGTTGTAAACCCCCATTTTGAGTAAACTCTACTACAATTATATTCTATAAGTAATGAACCCACGTTTTCAGTAAACTCTACTATGCAATTATATACGAAAAGTTCTAAACCCCTATTTTGAGTAATCTCTACTATACAATTATATACAAAAAGTTGTAAACCTCCATTTTGAGTAAACTCTACTACAATTATATACAAAAAGTTGTAAACCCATGTTTTGATTAAACTCTACTATACAATTATATACAAAAAGTTGTAAAACTCCATTTTGATTTAACTCTTCTTAAATTTTATATACAAAAAGTTGTAAACCCTTTTTTTGAGTAAACTATAATACAATTATATATTATAAGTTATAAAGCCTAGTTTTGAGTAAACTCTACTACAATTATATACGAAAATTTGTAAACCCCCGTTTTGAGTAAACTCTACGACGATTATATAAAAAAAGTTGTAAACCCACGTTTTTAGTAAACTCTACTATAATTTTATATACAAAAAGTTGTAAACCCACGTTTTGAGTAAACTCTACTATACGATTATATACAAAAAGTTGTAAACCTCCGTTTTGAGTAAACGCTACTACAATTATATACAAAAAGTCGTAAACCCCCGTTTGAGTAAACTCTACTATAATTTTGTATACAAAAAGTTGAAAACCCCCATTTTCAATAAACACTACTATACAATTATATACAAAAACTCGTAAACCCCCGTTTTGAGTAAACTCTACTACAATTACATACAAAAAGTGGTAAACCCCCATTTTGAGTAAACTCTACTACAATTATATATGAAAAGTTGTAACCCCCGTTTTAAGTAAACTCTACAATACAATTATATACAAATAGTTGTAAACCCCCGTTTTGAGTAAACTCTACTATAATTATATACTATAAGTTGTAAACCCCCGTTTTTAGTAAACTCTACTACAATTATTTTGAAAAGTTGTAAACCCCCATTTTGAGTAAACTGTACTACAATTATATACTATATGTTGAAAACCCTCGTTTTGAGTAAACTCTACTACAATTATATTCCAAATGTTGTAAACCCCTGTTTTGAGTAAACTCTACTATACAATTATATACAAAAAGTTTTAAACCCCTATTTTGAGTAAACTCTACAACAATTATATACAAAAAGTTGTAAACCCCCGTTTTTATTAAACACTACTATACAATTATATACAAAAAGTGGTAGTACCCTGTTTTGATTAAACTCTACTATAATTTTATATACAAAATGTTGTAAACCCCCATTTTGAGTGAACTCTACAATACAATTATATACAAAAGTTGTAAACCCTTGTTTTGAGTAAACTCTACTACTATAATATACTATAAGTTGTAAACCCCCGTTTTGTGTAAACTCTACGATACAATTATATATGAAAAGTTGTAAACCCCCATTTTGAGTAAACTCAACTAAAATTTTATATACAAATAGTTGTAAACGCTTATTTTGAGTAAACTCTACTATAGAATGATATACAAAAAGTTGTAAACCACCGTTTTGAGTAAACTCTACTATAATTTTATATGCAAAAAGTTGTAAACCCTCATTTTCAGTAAACTCTACTACAATTATAAACTCTAAGTTGTAAACCCCTATTTTGAGTAAAGTCTTCTACAATTATATAAGAAAAGTAAAAACCCCAGTTTTGAGTAAACACTGCTACAATTATATAAAAAAAGTTGTAATCCCCCATTTTTAGTAAACTCTACTATAATTTTATATATAAAAAGTTGTAAACCCCCATTTTGAGTAAACTCTACTATATAATTATATATGAAAAGTTGTAAACCCCCGTTTAGTGTAAGCTATACTACAATTTTATATACAAAAAGTTGTAAACCCTTATTTTGAGTAAAGTCTACTACAATTATATACTATAAGTTGTAAACCCCCGTTTTGAGTAAACTCTACTACAATTATATACAAAAATTTGTAAACCCCAATTTTGAGTAAACTCTACTATAAGTTGAAAACCCCCGTTTTGAGTAAACTCTGCAACAATTATATAAGAAAAGTTGTAAACCCCTATTTCGAGTAAACTCTACTATATAATTATATACAAAAAGTTGTAAACCCCAATTTTGATTAAACTGTACTATAATTTTATAAACAAAAAGTTGTAGACCCCCGTTTGAGTAAAATCTACTATATAATTATATACGAAAAGTTGTAAAACCCCGTTTTGATTAAACTCTACTACAATTATATACAATAAGTTGTACCCCCCATTTTGATTAAACTCTACTATACGATTGTATACAAAAAGTTGTAAGCCTCAGTTTTGAGTAAACTCTACTATAATTTTATATATAAAAAGTTGTAAACTCCCGTTTTGAGTGAACTCCACTATACAATTAGATACATAATTTGTAAACCCCTGTTTTGAGTAAACTCTACTACAATTATATACTATATGTTGTAAACCCCCGTTTTGTGTAAACTCTACTATACAATTATATACAAAAAGTTGTAAACCTCTATTTTCATTAAACTCTACTATAATATTAAATACAAAAAGTTGTAAACCCCCGTTTGAGTAACTCTACTATACAATTATATACGAAATATTGTAAACCCCCGTTTAGAGTAACCTCTACTATAAATATATACAAAAAGTTTTAAACCCCCATTTTGAGGAAACCCAACTATAAATTTATATACAAAAAGTTGTAAACCCTCGTTTTGAGTAATCTCTACTACAATCATAACTTTAAGTTGTAAACCCCCATTTTGAGTACTACAATTATATACAAAAGTTTAAACCCCCATTTTGAGTAAACACCACTAGAATTATATACAAAAAGTTGCAAACCCCTATTTTTTGTAAACTCTACTATAATTTTATGAACAAAAAGTTGAAAACCCCCATTTTGAGTAAACTCCACTATACAATTATATATGAAAAGTTGTAAACCCCCGTTTAGTGTAAACTCTACTACAATTTTATAAAAAAAAATGTTGTAAACCCCTGTTTTGAGTAAACGCTACTACAATTATATACTATAAGTTGTAAACGCCCGTTTTGAGTAAACTCTACTACAATTATATATGAAAAGTTGTAAACCCCCTTTTTGAGTAAACTCTACTACAATTATTTACTATAAGTTGAAAGCCCCCGTTTTGAGTAAACTCTGCTACAATTATATACGAAAAGTTGTAAACCCCTATTTTGAATAAACTCTACTAGAAAATTATATATAAAAAGTTGTAAATGCCCGTTTTGAATAAACTCTACTAAGATTTCATATACAAAAAGTTGTAAACCCCTATATGAGTAAGCTCTACTATATCATTATATACGAAAATTTGTAAATCCCCATTTTGATTAAACTCTTCTACAGTAATATACAAAAACTAGTAAACCCACATTTTTATTAAACTCTAGTATACAATTATATACAAAAAGTTTTAAACCCCTATTTTGATTAAACTCTACTATAATTTTATATACAAAATACAGTAAACCCCCATTTTGAGTGAACTCTACTATACATTTATATTTGAAAAGTTGTAAAAAATTCCCGTTTAGAGTAAACTCTACTACGATTTTTGATAATGACGAAGGATCTAGATTAAAGGCATCAATGAAGAACACAAGAAAAAATGAGCAAAGCTTGTTCTTCCTAAGGAATCAGCACCTTAGAAATCCTAAGTTTGAGAACGTCACAACAAAGGTTGCTCAAACCTTGATAGATTCTCCAAGTTAAACACTACCTAATCAGCAAGGTAAATGTAAAACTCACTCAAATTCTCAATCACTGAAAATTCATAATATATAAAAGTTCACTCAAAGTTTGTCTTTTTTTATTTGATATGGAACAGCCATATATATAGGCTGAATTACATAGCATTTGGTAAATAAAAGATAACAAAATTATCTTAGGTAAATTGAAAGGTTTACAATTTATTAAATAAAACATAGGAAACTCTTTAGCTTTTGGGAACATTAATTGCCATAACTCTTGAATGCACCAAATGCAATGTATGTTCTTCAGTAGCCTTCTGTATTCGGTCTATATCCTGAGCTTCCGTTGTCCAATAAATGCAAACCATATATGAATTTTATATTCCTAAAAAATATCTACAACTTTCATCGAGGACTTAATTTTATACGGATAAGTTATAAGGGTCAAAATTGCGAAATACAGAAGCTGCGTTTCAGTTTCCAGAATTGCTGAATCTTCTAAGTTCATTGCATCTTGATAATTCCATGCCTTGAATTTATTCCCAAAAATGGCGCCAATAATGTCTTGAATATCAGCCTTTAATTACTAGATAAGACATAAAATATATAATAATAATACTCAAAATACGGTATCTTGATTCATATCATTCTCTCCCTCTTCGAAATGATTCGTCCTCGAATCAACATGATGTCGTAGAAGTGCTCACGATCATACTGTACACCATGAGATGCCACCATAAACTTCACAAATATGCCAGGGTCAAAATTTACGCGAACAAGCAACTTCAACTCATGAGCATTTAGAGTATGCGCACCATGCTGCACCAAAAGAATACAAAAACAACCTCATGGCTGGATATAATTGTGAACGAAACCATGGTCGGAAGCAATATAATCATATAAATGCAAATTCGGAGACACGTCAACATGTGCCAAATACGGATCAGCAAACTTGTGCTTCAATATGCCAATATCCTCAACAATGTCAATATCAACCATAGGACGAATAGGGGCTGGATTGGGTGTATCGAAGATCCTAGTGTCATGCGCTTCAGGTATATCAACTAATGCCTCCACCTTCGGAAATACCTCAACATAAACGACCTCTTCATACACGATAGCATCAGCAATATCATCTGTAATATTAAAATCAATGAAAACCTCATTCATGGGAACTTCAACCTCTTTCGGACTTACTTTAGCCTCAACGACCATCACATCCTCTGTAGCAACAACAACATCATCCGCAACATGAATTGCCTCGCCCACATTGGCACAAGTCAACTCCACAACAGAAGCACAATTGTCCACAACTGGCATGTTGTTTATGGCATTTTTCATTGCTTGTTCAGCGTCATATATAGCATAACGTCGTTTATAATCCGCCCATACACTGTCATTAAATCCATCGAAAACCTGCTCAAAAATCCGATTGATTTTGCCGGGTAAAGCAATGAGGTGTTGCTCCAAACGCCTCGAGCCTCGGAAATACGTTTTGCCCATATCACAATTGGAATAATATTTGTTGGAAGCCATGACCCAAAATATTGGATCCTCACAATCTCTCGTGTTTACACTCACCCTCAACACTTGCTTTAGGTAAATGTAACCGTCAAATAAATCAAAAAGTCGAGAAAACCGGTAATTTTCACGACCAAATGGTAAGGAATTTGAAAAAACACAAAGAACGAAACTTGTAGAAAACTAAATTTTCTTCAAGACTGTTAAGTTTCACGAAAATTGAATATGGATAGCCTCCTCAAAATAAAGTTGTAAACAGATGACTACTCACATAGATTTTCGGACATCAACAGTCTAGCACGTTACGGTGACCATTGGGAAGAATTGATCGGTAATTTGGAAAAATGCAAAGAATGAAAGTTGTAGATATTGAAGCACAACTTGCTCCACAAGACAAGTGAAGTCACAGCCGCCACCTTAGGGTTGTGTTAGTCATTAAGGCTCTTCCTAGTTTACCCCTGATGTAATAACTATTTATAAGACTGATTGTAATCCTCATTAATCTTTGGGAAAAACACAATGATTGTTACTCTAATATGGTATCGGAGCCTTAATCTCTCGTCTCTCATGCGATCCCCTCCCACCTTCTGATTCCCTCCTCAAAAAAAAA
The DNA here is from genome assembly GCA_024500145.1 of Gentiana dahurica var. dahurica. Classification (NCBI taxonomy): domain Eukaryota; kingdom Viridiplantae; phylum Streptophyta; class Magnoliopsida; order Gentianales; family Gentianaceae; genus Gentiana; species Gentiana dahurica. The sequence continues at coordinate 45,831,580 of CM044907.1, forward strand.
AAAAGAACTGCCAGCAGCTTCAAAAAAAAACACAGCAAACCCTAATCTGCAGCCATGGCCGAAAGCACGCCAACGTCTCGCCACCTCCTCTTCTCCCTCTTCTTCCTCCATCTCCTCTCTCCCTACCTTCACTCCTTCATCTCATCTTCATCTCACCAAGTTATCTCACAGCAATTACCCCATTTGGAGAGCTCAACTCGTGCCCTACTTACGTGGACATGGCGTCCTAGGCTATATCGACGGCACCATCAAACGACCGTCGGAGACCATCACTGCCGACGGTATCACCACTTCGAATCCAGCATATGAACATTGGGTCAAACAAGACGCCATGATCCTGAGCACAATTACATCCTCCTTGACCGATGATGTTCTCCGACAGGTTTACACAGCGGCCACATCGGCTGACATATGGCGGGCACTGAAAACGAGCTTTGCCTCTCAATCACGCGCTCAGCTTGTTCATCTATGTACCAAAGTAGCATCCACCAGGAAAGGTACTATGAATATTCATGAATATTTTATGACTATCAAGACTATCACCGATGAATTGCAGATGGCTAGGCACCCGTTAAACACTGATGATATTATCGCCTATTTGCTCGCTGGACTTGGGCAGGATTATGATCCTTTTGTTGCCGTCTTATCTGCCCGATCTGATGTTACCATTGATGAGGTCTTCTCTCTTTTGTTAACCACTGAAGCCCGTCTTAACCAACATGCTCAAGCAACGATGCACTCCTCCTTGCCGGCAGCCACTTCTCCGACTGCCAATGTTGCAGGTTATAGGCCCTCTCAATCTCGAGGTCGTGGTAATTCAGGCTATCAAAATCCTTCTTCTTCAGGCTCTCAAAACAGCCCCAACTACGGTTCTCAATCCAACAGAGGCCGGGGGCGTGGCAATCGTGGCCGTGGCAGGGGTGCTCCACCTTCAACTCCTGGTGCTCAATGTCAACTTTGTGAAAAGTTTGGTCATACGGTCCATGATTGCTGGCATCGGTTTGATAACACATTTACGCCACCTCGAAACACCCGCAATGCCCAAGCTAACATTGCCTCGTATAATTCCTCCACCGATTGGGTTGCTGACACTGGTGCGACTCATCACATCACCAACAACCTAAGCAATCTCAATATCTCTGCAGACTCCTATGATGGCCCAGACAAAATACATATCGGTGATGGTTCAGGTTTGCCGATTACTCACTCTGGTTCTTCTGTTTTACACTCTCCCTCGCATTCGTTTGTTCTTAAAGATATCCTTGTTGCCCCTTCCCTTTATACTAATCTTCTTTCTGTCTCTCAATTTGCCAAGCATAATTCTGTCTATTTTGAATTTCATCATGATTATTTCCTTGTGAAGGACTACTCGGGCCACATCCACAACAGGGGCTTTCTTAAAGATGGCCTCTATCATTTTTCCATGTCCTTCAACCGCTTTCCTGCTCACGCTCTCGCTTCCCGCCGTCCCTCCGCTGCTCAATGGCATCAACGTTTAGGACACTGTTCCTTTCCTATTCTTCGTCAAGTTTTGCGTCAAAATAATGTGGCACCTGTTTCTACCCCTACGTCAGTTTGTGTTGCGTGTCAAATGGCCAAGAGCCACAAACAGTCTTTACATGTGTCTTCTTTTACGTCTTCGCACCCTTTGGATTTGGTTTATTCTGATGTATGGGGTCCTTGTGCCCAAGATTCGATTTATGGTTCAAAATATTATGTTAGTTTTCTTGATGATTATACAAAATTTTTGTGGCTTTATCCATTGCGTCTAAAATCTGAGGTTGAAACCGTCTTCATGCAATTTAGCCAACTTGTTGAACGTCAATTCAATACTAAAATCAAGTTGGTTCAAACTGACTGGGGGGGGTGAGTATCTTCGTCTTCACACTTTCTTCTCCTCCATAGGTATTGATCATCGCTTATCGTGTCCTCACACCTCTGAACAAAGTGGTGCCATCGAGCGACGTCATCGTCACATTGTGGAAGTTGGTCTCGCTCTCCTAGCTCAATCCAATCTCCCCCTCCCCTACTGGGAAGATGCCTTTTTAACCGCCACATATCTCATTAATCGCTTACCTACAAAGGTCCTCAACCACAAATCTCCGTATGAAATGGTTCATCATCGTCCGCTTGACTATTCGTTTCTTCGTGTCTTTGGCTGCGCATGTTGGCCCCATCTCCATCCCTACAACTCTCACAAGACAGACTTCCGCTCCAAAACCTGCATCTTCCTTGGGTATAGTCCCAATCATCATGGCTACAAGTGCCTCGACCTTAGTACGGGCCGCATCTACATTTCTCGACACGTAGTCTTCGATGAGTCCTTATTTCCCTATGTTGCACCTGCTCCTATCACTCATTACGACCCGGACTCTGTTCTTCTCCCCCCCACGCTCACCATCACCTCCACTCCTACTCCGCCTTCTCCATTCCCATCCCCATCCCCATCCGCTTCTCCTTCCCCTCCTCCATCCCTCTCTCCATCACGATCTCCTCCTCCCACACCTCCTTCAGTCTCCTCATCTACTCACTCCTCGGATCCTCCCCCTTCTCCATCCCCGCCGCCCCACCAGATGATCACTCGCTCCAAAACCAATACTTTAAAACCGAAACAGCTTCATCCTGACTTCATTCGTCATCCTCCCCCCAAAGCCTTCACCACGTCCCTTGATCCTGTTGAACCCACCTCTGTCACTGAAGCTCTCAAACACCGTGAATGGAGGGATGCCATGAGAGATGAGTTTAATGCTTTGGTCCATTATGACACCTGGGATCTCGTCCCTTATTCGCCCACTCAGAATGTCCTTGGCAATAAATGGGTCTTCCGTATTAAACGCCATGCCGACGGTCACATTGAGCGCTATAAGGCGCGCTTGGTCGCTAAAGGTTTTCATCAGGAAGCTGGGGTTGATTTCTCGGAAACATTTAGTCCGGTTGTCAAACCCGTCACCATACGTCTTTTATTGTCTCTTGCTATCTCACATAACTGGTGTATTCGACAGGTGGATATTCAAAACGCATTCTTGCATGGTTTTCTCTCCGAAGAGGTTTATATGCGTCAACCACAGGGGTTCCAACATCCAGATTTCCCCACCCATGTTTGAAAACTCAAGCGCAGTCTCTATGGGCTTCGTCAGGCTCCTCGTGCCTGGTTCTCTCGTTTCACTGATGTCCTCCGTTCTTTTGGCTTCCGCCCGTCCAAAGCGGATACCTCCTTATATATTCTGACGCAGGGCTCTCACTCTGTTTTTGTTTTGATTTATGTTGATGATGTTCTTATTACAGGTAGCTCTCCAGATCTTGTGCAGTCCACTATTACCCACCTATCTTCTCATTTTCCTGTCAAAGATCTTGGCTCGCTTTCCTATTTTCTCGGTATCGAGGCTCTTCATACTTCTGATGGCTTGCTCTTGACTCAGCGGAAATACTCTTCTTCAGCGCGCTGGTATGGACAATTGTAAACCATGTGTTACACCTATGGCATCTAATCTCCGTCTCAGCCGTAATGACGGTGCCCCCTTTGCCGACATCTCTCTTTACTGCAGCATTGTGGGTGGTCTTCAGTATCTCTCCTTCACTCGTCCCGATATTGCGTTCGCGGTCCACAAAGTTAGCAAATTCATGCATGCTCCCCGCGATGCTCATTGGGGTGCGGTTAAGCGTATCCTACGTTATTTAAAACAAACTATTTTTGATGGGTTACTATTTCGGCCTTCTTCTTCTCCTCCTCAACTTCAGGCATTCACTGTGATGTGATAACCAAGTTCGTATTATTCAACACCCTGCACCTATATAAGGCACATACTATCTCCTTTCATGAACAAGTTAATTTTGAGTGAAATATTATTTTCGATTAAGCATTGTCTTAATTGTGCACCTTGTGTGTGAGATTCTCTTGGATTGGAGGATCGCCCCCTTTGAGAACTTATCAACGTAAGTGAGCATTACGTTGTGGCGTTCCAACCGTAGTCTTGGTCTAAGGCGCGGATCATAGCTCGTATTGACTACCTTCAATTTCTTCCTGGGCAAAACAAAGGATTTGATTCGTAAGGATCACATAGTGTGTATGATAAACTCTCGTGGACGTAAATAATGTTGCCAAGTGTGAAGGGCTCTAACTAACGCAAACAATTCCTTATCATAAGTTGCATAATTCAAAGAAGCACCTTTAAGCTTTTCACTAAAATATGCAATAGGTCTACCCTCTTGAGTTAAGACTCCACCAATACCCACACCCGATGCATCACATTCAATTTCAAAATGTTTATTAAAATCGGGAAGTGCAAGTATAGGGGCTGAAATTAAACGAGCTTTTAGAGTTGCGAAAGACTCCCTTTGCCGTGGACCCCAATAGAAGGGTACATTTTTCTTCACAAGCTCGTTCAGAGGGGCCGCGATGGTGCTAAAATCCTTGACAAAACGCCTGTAGAAGCTCGCTAAGCCATGGAAACTACGCACATCAGCCGCAGATTGAGGTGTAGGCCAATCCTCGATAGCTTTAACCTTGTCACGATCAACTTCAACACCCTGGTCACTTACTACAAAACCAAGAAAAACAACTCTATCCAAACAAAAGGAACATTTTTTTAGATTAGCATAGAGCTGAGCATCGCGAAGCGTAGACAAAACAGCACGTAGGTGAACTATGTGATCATCTAAATTGTGGCTATAAATCATAATATCATCAAAATAAACTACCACAAATTTATTTATAAACTCGCGAAGCACCTCGTTCATTAAACGCATGAAAGTACTAGGTGCATTAGTCAAGCCAAAGGGCATAACCAACCACTCATATAATCCAGATTTGGTTTTAAAGGCTGTCTTCCATTCATCACCTTCCCTAATACGAACTTGGTGATAACCACTCTTAAGATCAATTTTAGTAAAAATTTTAGCACCCTGAAGTTCATCTAGCATGTCATCTAAACGAGGAATGGGATAACGATATTTTACCGTAATTTGATTAATGGCACGACTGTCCATGCACTTTCTCCATTCACCTCCTTTCTTGGGCACCACGAGAACGGGTACTGCACAAGGGCTCATAGACTCTTGAATTTTGCCTTTAGATAATAACTCATCGACTTGTTTCTTTATCTCTAAAGTTTCGGCTGGGTTTGCTCGATAAGCCGGACGATTGGGCAATGCAGAGCCCGGCACAAGGTCAATATGATGCTCCACGCCTCGCAATGGTGGTAAACCACTTGGTTCCTCCTCGGGGAATACATCAGCAAACTCGTGTAAAACAGAGCACACAACACTAGGTAGAGAACCGGTGAGATCGCTTACAAGCATTAAACAAGGGGAAGGGGGAGGGGGCAACTCGGCCAAGTCACCTTTGGTGAGTGTGTGGGGCCGGTTGTAAGTGTAGGGGGAGGGATTATGGGGTCTTTGCATAAGAAAAGAAATACAACCTGGTTGGAGTCAATGGTATCAATGACTTCAGTGGCTTTGGCATAGAAGTTCCTACACACGCGCGCACATTTTGACTTTTCAACTTTATTACCTCCCTCACTAGATGTGGCACCGACACTCGCAATTGACTTTTCTACTTTATCACTCCCTCGTCGAGAAACTACATCGACCTCCCTTACCAATTTTTTGTTTTCAACTCTTATTTTTCCCTCAGTCCTAAGGCCCTCATTCTTTTTCTCTCCCGTCAATTTGTTTCTTCACTTTTCAACTTTTCACCCTCTTTCTTTTGTTTTTCCTCACGAGCTCGAATAAGTGCAAGATGATCTCGACGTACTTGTTCAGGGGTAAGAGCTGATAAAGAATAATTCTTGCCCTTATGATGAACAGTGTACTTATTCAAAAACCCATCAAACAACACCTTTCTATCATATTGCCAAGGGCGACCCAACAATATGTGGCTGACTTCCAAGAGGACAACATCACATAACACCTCATCTTCATATTTCTCAATACTAAAAGAAATCAACGCTTGTTGTGTAACCTTTAGCTCTCCCACACTATTCAACCATTGCAACTTGTAGGGGTGGGGATGAGGAATAGTAGGTAAACCCATACGAGAAATCAAATCAGCACTAACAACATTAGCACAACTACCAGAATCGACAATTAGAGAACATAAGTTACCATTCAGCAAGCAGCGTGTATGGAAAATATTTTCACGTTGGACACCGTCCTCAAGTTTAGCACTAGCAGTTAGCACCTTTTTAAGAACATAAATAGAACCCTCAAGTGGGTCACACTCAATATTACCCTCCGCATCCTCATAATCAGCCTTGTCAAAGTCGTCCCCATCAAAATCATCACCATCTACAGCCTCCTCTACAACTAGCATGCTACGTTTAGTAGGACATTCAGATGCAACATGACCAACACCGGTGCATTTAAAACATTTAACGTCACGAGGCTGCCTAATGCGGTTGTCTACACCTTTACCCTTCTCACCTGCCTTAGCTTTAGAAGCGTCATAGGAAGTAGTAGGGGCTGTCCGAGGTGCACTCCGTACAAAATTTGGATTATCTCCTCTAGGCTGAAACGAACGGAAAGAAGAAGAAGTACCTCCAATTGATTTATTAAAGGTGGGTTTTGGTCATTTCAACTGCCTCTCAATCGCACGAGCTGTTTGTAACATCTCATCCAGTGTATTACAACCACATAACTCCAATGGTTGTCCAATCTCCAAACGCACACCACCGAATCAAATAATACGCTAATACGAACTTGGTGAAAGCCTTCATCACCTTGTTCGTAAGGATTTGAGTTCATCACCTTCCCTAATACGAACTTGGTGATAACCACTCTTAAGATCAATTTTAGTAAAAAATTTAGCACCCTGAAGTTCATCTAGCATGTCATCTAAACGAGGAATGGGATAACGATATTTTACCGTAATTTGATTAATGGCACGACTGTCCATGCACTTTCTCCATTCACCTCTTTTCTAGGGCACCACGAGAACTGGTACTGCACAAGGGCTCATAGACTCTTGAATTTTGCCTTTAGCTAATAACTCATCGACTTGTTTCTTTATCTCTAAAGTTTCGGCTGGGTTTGCTAGATAAGCCGGACGATTGGGCAATGCAGAGCCCGGCACGAGGTCAATATGATGCTCCACGCCTCGCAATGGTGGTAAACCACTTGGTTCCTCCTCGGGGAATACATCAGCAAACTCCTGTAAAACAGAGCACACAACACTAGGTTGAGAACCGGTGAGATCGCTTACAAGCATTAAACAAAGGGAAGGGGGAGGGGGGCAACTCGGCCAAGTCACCTTTGGTGAGTGTGTGGGGCCGGTTGTAAGTGTAGGGGGAGGGATTATGGGGTCTTTGCATAAGAGAAGAAATACAACCTGGTTGGAGTCAATGGTATCAATGAATTCAGTGGCTTTGGCATAGAAGTTCCTACACACGCGCGCACATTTTGACTTTTCAACTTTATTACCTCCCTCACTAGATGTGGCACCGACACTCGCAATTGACTTTTCTAATTTATCACTCCCTCGTCGAGAAACTACATCGACCTCCCTTACCAATTTTTTGTTTTCAACTCTTATTTTTCCCTCAGTCCTAAGGCCCTCATTCTTTTTCTCTCCCGTCAATTTGTTTTCTTCACTTTTCAACTTTTCACCCTCTTTCTTTTGTTTTTCCTCACGAGCTCGAATAAGTGCAAGCTGATCTTGACGTACTTGTTCAGGGGTAAGAGCTGATAAAGAATAATTCTTGCCCTTATGATGAACAGTGTACTTATTCAAAAACCCATCAAACAACACCTTTCTATCATATTGCCAAGGGCGACCCAACAATATGTGGCTGACTTCCAAGGGGACAACATCACATAACACCTCATCTTCATATTTCCCAATACTAAAAGAAATCAACGCTTGTTGTGTAACCTTCAGCTCTCACACACTATTCAACCATTGCAACTTGTAGGGGTGGGGATGAGGAATAGTAGGTAAACCCATATGAGAAATCAAATCAGCACTAACAACATTAGCACAACTACCAGAATCGACAATAAGAGAACATAAGTTACCATTCAGCAAGCAGCATGTATGGAAAATATTTTCACGTTGGACACCGTCCTCAAGTTTAGCACTAGCGGTTAGCACCTTTTTAAGCACATAAATAGAACCCTCAAGTGGGTCACACTCAATATTACCCTCCGCATCCTCATAATCAGCCTTGTCAAAGTCGTCCCCATCAAAATCATCACCATCTACAGCCTCCTCTACAACTAGCATGCTACGTTTAGTAGGACATTCAGATGCAACATGACCAACACCGGTGCATTTAAAACATTTAACGTCACGAGGCTGCCTAATGCGGTTGTCTACACCTTTACCCTTCTCACCTGCCTTAGCTTTAGAAGCGTCATAGGAAGTAGTAGGGGCTGTCCGAGGTGCACTCCGTACAAAATTTGGATTATCTCCTCTAGGCTGAAACGAACGGTAAGAAGAAGAAGTACCTCCAATTGATTTATTAAAGGTGGGTTTTGGTCGTTTCAACTGCCTCTCAATCGCACGAGCTGTTTGTAACATCTCATCCAGTGTATTACAACCGCGTAACTCCAATGGTTGTCCAATCTCCAAACGCACACTACCGAATCAAATAATACGCTAATACGAACTTGGTGAAAGCCTTCATCACCTTGTTCGTAAGGATTTGAGTTCATCACCTTCCCTAATACGAACTTGGTGATAACCACTCTTAAGATCAATTTTAGTAAAAATTTTAGCACCCTGAAGTTCATCTAGCATGTCATCTAAACGAGGAATGGGATAACGATATTTTACCGTAATTTGATTAATGGCACGACTGTCCATGCACTTTCTCCATTCACCTCCTTTCTTGGGCACCACGAGAACTGGTACTGCACAAGGGCTCATAGACTCTTGAATTTTGCCTTTAGCTAATAACTCATCGACTTGTTTCTTTATCTCTAAAGTTTCGGCTGGGTTTGCTCGATAAGCCGGACGATTGGGCAATGCAGAGCCCGGCACGAGGTCAATATGATGCTCCACGCCTCGCAATGGTGTTAAACCACTTGGTTCCTCCTCGGGGAATACATCAGCAAACTCCTGTAAAACAGAGCACACAACACTAGGTAGAGAACCGGTGAGATCGCTTACAAGCATTAAACAAGGGGAAGGGGGAGGGGGCAACTCGGCCAAGTCACCTTTGGTGAGTGTGTGGGGCCGGTTGTAAGTGTAGGGGGAGGGATTATGGGGTCTTTGCATAAGAAAATAAATACAACCTGGTTAGAGTCAATGGTATCAATGACTTCAGTGGCTTTGGCATAGAAGTTCCTACACACGCGTGCACATTTTGACTTTTCAACTTTATTACCTCCCTCACTAGATGTGGCACCGACACTCGCAATTGACTTTTCTACTTTATCACTCCCTCGTCGAGAAACTACATCGACCTCCCTTACCAATTTTTTGTTTTCAACTCTTATTTTTCCCTCAGTCCTAAGGCCCTCATTCTTTTTCTCTCCCGTCAATTTGTTTTCTTCACTTTTCAACTTTTCACCCTCTTTCTTTTGTTTTTCCTCACGAGCTCGAATAAGTGCAAGCTGATCTTGACGTACTTGTTCAGGGGTAAGAGCTGATAAAGAATAATTCTTGCCCTTATGATGAACAATGTACTTATTCAAAAACCCATCAAACAACACCTTTCTATCATATTGCCAAGGGCGACCCAACAATATGTGGCTGACTTCCAAGAGGACAACATCACATAACACCTCATCTTCATATTTCCCAATACTAAAAGAAATCAACGCTTGTTGTGTAACCTTCAGCTCTCCCACACTATTCTACCATTGCAACTTGTAGGGGTAGGGATGAGGAATAGTAGGTAAACCCATACGAGAAATCAAATCAGCACTAACAACATTAGCACAACTACCAGAATCGACAGTAAGAGAACATAAGTTACCATTCAGCAAGCAGCGTGTATGGAAAATATTTTCACGTTGGACACCGTCCTCAAGTTTAGCACTAGCGGTTAGCACCTTTGTAAGCACATAAATAGAACCCTCAAGTGGGTCACACTCAATATTACCATCCGCATCCTCATAATCAGCCTGTTCAAAGTCGTCCCCATCAAAATCATCACCATCTACAGCCTCCTCTACAACTAGCATGCTACGTTTAGTAGGACATTCAGATGCAACATGACCAACACCGGTGCATTTAAAACATTTAACGTCACGAGGCTGCCTAATGCGGTTGTCTACACCTTTACCCTTCTCACCTGCCTTAGCTTTAGAAGTGTCATAGGAAGTAGTAGGGGCTGTCCGAGGTGCACTCCGTACAAAATTTGGATTATCTCCTCTAGGCTGAAACGAACGGAAAGAAGAAGAAGTACCTCCAATTGATTTATTAAAGGTGGGTTTTGGTCGTTTCAACTGCCTCTCAATCGCACGAGCTGTTTGTAACATCTCATCCAGTGTATTACAACCACGTAACTCCAATGGTTGTCCAATCTTCAAACACACACCACACAAAAAACGTTGCATGGTGACCATCTCCTCTTCCTCAACCTGTGATCGTGCCAAAGTAGTCATCATCTCTTCATAGAAATCATCTACCGAACGCTCTCCCTGTTTTATTGTCTGAAGAGCACGATAGAGGTCTTGATAATACGATATAGGAACAAAGCGAGTGCGCATTATCTCTTTTAAAAGTGTCCATGAACGTATAGGTGGCTGTCTGTATTTGGTACGCATGAACTGTACCTGATTCCACCACACCATAGCATAACCTGTAAACTCCAATTGAGCTAGATTGCACTTCTTCTCCTCGGTATAATTGTTACACGCAAAGATCTGATCTAGCTTACTCTCCCAATCAAGATATACCGAAGCACTACCGGAACCCGCAAAACTAGGAAGCTTCATCTTTACGGAGCTGTGGAACATTAATTACACAGACCGGTTGTCGAAGTCGAGGCACCGCAGTAGGACCTGCGGGTTGCGCACCATCAGGTTGGGCACCAGGATTAAGATTAACCATTTGGGCGGTTAAATGCTGAATGGATGCCCTCATAGCAGTCATATCCGCAAAAACCCTTTCGAATTTTGCAGCATTCTCGTCATTAAGTTCCTTGCTAAGTTCTTTGACATGGGCACCCAATCTCTCTTCAAGATACTCATTACTCAAATTTTTAGAATGTTTAGAGTCCTGCATAGGATAGAAAATAAACCCTCACCAAGACACTCGTGTTTACACTCTCCCTCGCTCTTGTGGAAAGTAAAGCACCCCTTTTATAAACAAATCAAAATAACAAGCAAAATGAATCTAGGCTAGGGTTAGGCTTGGGACGGGTTTAGATCACCAAAACTTTCGTAACACCAAATTTTGCACAAGAACTCTACGACACAACACAAGCTACAAGAAACAAAAAAAATTTCTTGCAGAATTTTCCCGCCAATTTTACTCGTTTTTTTATCACAAAAATTTTCGTAACACCAAATTTTGCACAAGAACTCTACGACACCAAATTCGTTTTTTTTTAGGCTGGGATGCCTTTTGGACGATTACACAACCTACAAAATTATATGCACAGCAAATAAACGACTGACGAAACCACTAAACACCAACTAGGGTTCGTAATTTCAGAACGTAGATCTTGATTACGAAAGAGTGAATCCTGATGAGTTCTTGATCGCTCTCGGTGTGAAAATTGGGCGTAGGGTTGAAAGGTTGCGGTTTTGGGGGTGTTGCAACCTTATTATCCGGGGATGGTTAGGGCTTAGGTAGGCTGATTGCTACGGATTTGTGTGTGTTGTAGCAATATTATCCGGCCTGCGAGGAAGAGGGTCTAAAGGTTTGAAGAAAATTTGAAGGTTTCGGGTTGAAGGGTTTGGATTAGGGTTGTGAAAACCTAGGGTTTTGATTTCGGCCAAGAACAAAAAGAAAACGGAAAAGAAAGACGTGTTTTTTTTTTGAAGAAAACGCAGGAACACAGCAAGAACAGATTATGAGGATGACGATGACGAAAACACAGAGACGACGAACAACAATTAAGACGATCAACACAGCAGAACAGCAAATTTCGTTTTTTTTTTCAATGGATGAACAAGAACAACTTTGCAGCAAATAGGATTCAGGAAGCAAGAATCAACAATGAAGAACGAATAGAAAAGAAAACGAAAAGGGATATTTGATTACCAACAATTACTGAGCTCTGCTACCAACTGATGTGATCCTTACGAATCAAATCCTTTGTTTTGCCCAGGAAGAAATTGAAGGTAGTCAATACGAGCTATGATCCGCGCCTTAGACCAAGACTACGGTTGGAACGCCACAACGTAATGCTCACTTACGTTGATAAGTTCTCAAAGGGGGCGATCCACCAATCCAAGAGAATCTCACACCCAAGGTGCACAATTAAGACAATGCTTAATCGAAAATAATATTTCACTCAAAATTAACTTGTTCATGAAAGGAGATAGTATGTGCCTTATATAGGCTACAAGTAAAAGACTAGTTTTCCTCCTAAGCAATGTGGGAGAAAATTAACTAGTAAAATAAAGCCTAAGTAACTAAGACCTAGAAGGGGGCGCCACTTTTCAATGGGCTTTTCTAGCCTTTCTTGTGTCATCTAAGCCCACAAGATAATTATTAAATAAAGTCCACATAAAATAATTAAACAAGTCCAAACAAAACTAACAATGGCGCCACAAGCATTAGGTGTTGTCTTCAAGCCCAAAAGCATAGTGCATAAACAATATTGGAACTTCATCACTCTTTTTGGGCTGTCCAAACTCTTCATGCATCTCTTTCAACAATGTATTCAAGGCTTCTCTCATATTCTTCCTTTGGAGCCTTGTCAATGGTCCATCTCTAATGATCAATGGATCAATCTTCTTCATGGTTGCCAATGGATCGGGATCCCCATCGTAAAACTCATCATATATCACATCACACTGACGCAGACTGGGCCTCTGATCCTGATGATCGTTGTTCTATTGGGGCATACTGCATCTATCTTGGTCCCAATCTAGTTAGTTGGCGTGCCAAACAGCAACAAACGGTGGCCAAAAGCAGCACTGAGGCCGAATACAAAGCTCTCTCTCATGCCGCCTCTGAACTACAATGGATTACTTCTCTGCTCCGTGAAATGGGTGTTTCTTTTTCCCAGCCACCTACCCTTTGGTGTGACAACATTGGTGCCACATACCTCACTGTGAATCCGGTGTTTCATGCCCACACGAAGCACATTGAAATTGACTTCCATCATGTTCGCGAATTGGTTGCTAATAAAACGCTTCGGGTTTCCTTCATCTCTTCCAAAGATCAGCTCGCCGATATTCTTACTAAGCCACTCGGTCATGCTCGCTTTCACCACCTGAAGACCAATCTCCATGTCCATTCCATTCCCATGGGATTGCGGGGGCGTATTGAAGCACAACTTGCTCCACAAGACAAGTGAAGTCACAGCCGCCACCTTAGGGTTGTGTTAGTCATTAAGCCTCTTCCTAGTTTACCCCTGATGTAATAACTATTTATAAGACTGATTGTAATCCTCATTAATCTATGGGAAAAACACAATGATTGTTACTCTAATAGTAGAACAGGCAATTTCCTATAAGATCAGAAAAAATCACGCAATTCTGACTGGTACAACTCCGGAAAATCGAAATCGTTTACAAACTTTTCCAAAAAAACGCACAGGATAATGCGGGGGCAGATTTGACCACGATAAACTCCGAATTTGGAAAAGTCGTAAAGAGACAAAAGATAGATAAAAGAAAATTATATCTACAGGTAAAAACAGATAAATTTACGATTTGTTTTGAATAGGAAATGAATTAAAGAAAAATATGGAATTTTGGTTGGACAGATTCAGAGCCGAAAATTTACCTTCAAAGAAAATGAACAGTCATGAAGATTTCAAGATTTAAAGAAAATTATATCTACTGGTTTCGGATCTAGATTAAAGGCATCAATGAAGAACACAAGAACAAATGAGCAAAGCTTGTTCTTCCTAAGGAATCAGCACCTTAGAAATCCCAAGATTGAGAACGTCAAAACAAAGGTTGCTCAAACCTTCGATAGATTCTCCAAGTTAAACACTACCTAATCATAAAGGTAAATGTAAAACTCACTCAAATTTTCAATCACTGAAAATTCATAATATATAAAAGTTCACTCAAAGTTTGTCTTTTTTTATTTGATATGGAACAACCATATATATAGGCTGAATTACATAGCATTTGGTAAATAAAAGATAACAAAATTATCTTAGGTAAATTGAAAGGTTTACAATTTATTAAATAAAAGATAGGAAACTCTTCAGCTTTTGGAACATTAATTGCCATAACTCTTGAATGCACCAAATGCAATGTATGTTCTTCAGCAGCCTTCTGTATTCGGTCAATATCCAGAGCTTCCGTTGTCCAATAAATGCAAACCATATATGCATTTATCGTCCTAAAAAATATCTACAACTTTCATCAAGGACTTTATTTTATAAGGATAAGTTATAAGGGTCAAAATTGCGAAATACAGAAGCTGAGTTTCAGTTTCCATAAGTGCTGAATCTTCTAAGTTCAATGCATCTTGATAATTCCATGCCTTGAATTTATTCCGAAAAATGGCGCCAATAATGTCTTGAATATCAGCCTTTAATTACTAGATAAGACATAAAATATATAATAATAATACTCAAAATACGGTATCTTGATTCATATCAATTTTATATACAAAAAGTTGTACACCCCTATTTTGAGTAAACTCTACTACAATTATATACTATAAGTTGTTAACCCCTGTTTTGAGTAAACTTTACTTCAATTATATAAGAAAAGTTGTAAACCCCCTGTTTTGAGTAAACTCTACTACAATTATATACTATAAGTTATAAACCCCCGTTCTAAGTAAACTCTACTATGCAATTATATATGAAAAGTTGTAAACCCCCGTTTTGAGTAAACTCTACTATACAATTATATACAAAAAGTTGAAATCCTCCATTTTGAGTAAACTCTACTACAATTATATACAAAAAAATTGTAAATCCCTGTTTTGATTAAACTCTACAATACAATTATATACAAAAAGTTGTAAAATTCCATTTTAATTTAACTCTACTAAAATTTTATATACAAAAAGTTGTAAACCCTTTTTTTGAGTAAACTCTAATACAATTATATACTGTAAGTTGTAAACCCTCGTTTTGAGTAAACTCTACTACAATTATATACAAAAAGTTGTAAACCCCAGTTTTGAGTAAACTCTACGACAATTATATACAAAAAGTTGTAAACCCACGTTTTTAGTAAACTCTACTATAATTTTATATACAAAAAGTTGTTAACCCACATTTTGAGTAAACTCTACTATACAATTATATACAAAAAGTTGTAAACCTCCGTTTTGAGTAAACTCTACTACAATTATATACAAAAAGTTGTAAACCCCCGTTTGAGTAAACTCTACTAAAATTTTATATACAAAAAGTTTAAAACCCCCATTTTGAATAAACACTACTATACCATTATATACAAAAACTCGTAAACCCCCATTTTGGGAAAACTCTACTACAATTATATACAAAAAGTTGTAAACCCCCATTTTGAGTAAACTCTATTACAATTATATATGAAAAGTTGTAAACCCCCGTTTTGAGTAGACTCTACAAAACAATTATATATAAATAGTTGTAAACCCCTGTTTGAGTAAATTCTACTATACAATTATATACAAAAGTTGTAAACCCCCGTTTTGAGTAAACTCTACTACAACAATATACCAAAAGTTGTAAACCCCCATTTTGAGTAAAATCTACTACAATTATATATGAAAAGTTGTAAACCCCCATTTTGAGTAAACTCTACTACAATTATATATGAAAAGTTGTAAACCCCCGTTTTGATGAAACTCTACTATACAATTATATACAAAAAGTGGTAAAGCCTCATTTTGATTAAACTCTACTATAATTTTATATACAAAAAAAATTTACCCCCGTTTTGAGTGAACTCTACTATACAATTAGATACAAAAGTTGTAAACCCTTGTTTAGAGTAAGCTCTACTACAATTATATACTATAAGTTGTAAATCCCTATTTTGTGTAAACTGTACTATACAATTATATACGAAAAGTATTAAACCCCCGTTTTGAGTAAACTCTACTATAATTTTATATACAAAAAGTTGTAAACCCTCATTTTGAGTAAACTCTTCTATACAATTATATACAAAAAGTGGTAAACCCCTGTTTTGATTAAACTCTACTATAATTTTATATTCAAAAAGTTGTAAACCCTCGTTTTGAGTAAACTCTACTACAATTATAAACTCTAAGTTGTAAACCCCCATTTTGAGTAAAGTGAACTAAATTATATACGAAAAGTTAAAACCCCCATTTTGAGTAAACTCTACTACAATTATTTACTATAAGTTGAAAACCCCTGTTTTGAGTAAACTCTACTACAATTATATACGAAAAGTTGTGAACCCCCGTTTTGAGTAAACTCTACTATACAATTATTTACAAAAAGTTGTAAACCCTAGTTTTGATTGAACTCTACTATAATTTTATATACAAAAAGTTGTAAACCCCCGTTTGAGTAAACTCTACTATATAATTATATACGAAAAGTTAACCCCCGTTTTGATTAAACTCTACTACAATTATATACAAAAAGTTGTAAATCCCCATTTTGATTAAACTGTACTATACAATTGTATACAAAAAGTTGTAAGCCCAGGTTTTGAGTAAGCTCTACGATAATTTTATATACAAAAAGTTGTAAACCCCCGTTTTGTGTGAACTCCACTATACAAATAGATACATAAGTTGTAAACCCCTGTTTTGAGTAAACTTTACTACAATTATATACTATAAGTTATAAACCCCCGTTTTGTGTAAACTCTACTATACAATTATATACAAAAAGTTGTAAACCCACATTTTGATTAAACTCTACTATAATTTTATATACAAAAAGTTATAAACCCCCGTTTGAGTAAACTCTACTATACAATTATATACGAAATGTTGTTAACCCTCAATTTAAGTAACCTCTACTACAATTGTATACAAAAAGTTTTAAACCCCCGTTTTGAGTAAACCCAACTATGGTTTTATATACAAAAAGTTGTAAATCCTCGTTTTGAGTAATCTGTACTACAATTATAAACTATAAGTTGTAAACCCCCGTTTTGAGTACTACAATTATATACAAAAATTTAAACCCCCGTTTTGAGTAAACTCCGCTATAATTATATACAAAAAGTTGCAAACACCTATTTTTAGAAAACTCTACTATAATTTTATAAACAAAAAGTTGTAAACGCTTATTTTGAGTGAACTCTACTATACAATTATATATGTAAACCCCCGTTTAGTGTAAACTTTACTACAATTTTATATACAAAAAGTTGTAAACCCCTGTTTTTAGTAAACTCTACTACAATTATATACTATAAGTTGTAAACCCCCATTTTGAGTAAAGTATACTACAATTATATACGAAAAGTTTTAAACCCCCATTTTGAGTAAACTCTACTACAATTATATATTATAAGTTGAAAACCCACTTTTTGAGTAAACTCTGCTACAATTATATATGAAAAGTTGTAAACCCCCGTTTTGAGTAAACTCTACTATACAATTATATACAAAAAGTTGTAAACCCCCGTTATGATTAAACTCTACTATAATTTTATATACAAAAAATTGTAAACCCCTTTTTGAGTAAACTCATCTATATAATTATATAAATTTGTAAACCCCCATCTTGATTAAACTCTACTACAATTATATATAAAAAGTTGTAAACCCCCATTTTGATTAAACTCTACTATACAATTATATACAAAAAGTTGTAAACCTTAGTTTGAGAAAACTCTACTTTACAATTATATACGGAAAGTTGAAAACCCCTGTTTGGAGTAAACTCTACTACAATTATGTACAAAAAGTTGTAAACCCCCGTTTTGATTAAACTCTACTATACAATTATATACAAAAAGTTGTAAAACCCCGTTTTCATTAAACTCTACTATAATTTTATATTCAAAATGTAGTAAACCCCCGTTTTGAGTGAAGTCTCACTACAAGAAAATCGGCTATTAATAAGGGTACTTCCCGTCATTAATTGTCCATTTCCCCTCATAAAAACCTTTTTATAACGGGAAATTTCCTGTTATGGTCCCTTATTACTGCCTCCGCTGGGAAAGGTATTCAATAACGGGAAACTCAATCCCGTTATTAATAATATCAGACATTAATAATGGTATTTTTCTGTTATTAAAAATCATTTTTAATAACAATCTAAACCCTTAGTATAAGGTAAGTTACCCCTCACAAATCATGATTTAATGACAGAAATAACCCCTTATTGTAGATTCATTTACCCCTTATTAAATTACGATTTGATAAAAAAAAAACATCCCCTCATTATAGATTATTTTCCTCTCATTAATCAGGATTCAATAACAACAAAATGCAAAATCAGGATTCAACAAAATGCAAAATAGGCCAAAAAAAAGAGCATTGCAAATACAACTTGTTGCTCGCATTCATCGTATATAAAGTCGTTTCACATAAAATGCCCGTTTTCGTTTCTCATAGCTAAGGATATCTAACAGAATCTGGATCTTTTTAACATGATGCCTAAAGAGTACAGAGAGAATCAAACTTTCATACATGTGATGTGCACACTTACATATGCCAAGATAGATAGCTCTCCAAATTCTTAATCACCATGGTCTGATAATAAAGTAGATGAACTCAAAATTACTTGTTTAGAATTGCTGTTGATTTAGCCCAGAGATAAAGTATGGTGAAGAGGAACAAGAACACACTGGAAACTAATGATATCAGAGTGTAACCACATCTCTCAAATACCAACCATGCCGCCATTGTTACCCCAAGAATTCAAGCAGTCAGGTTTTTATTCCTCCACAACATCACATCTGCAACTGTAGAAATAACACCAATAAGAGCAAAGAAAGAATCCCAAACCAGTGGCAACAGAAAAACAACAAAGAAATTTGTAAAAACAGCAAAAAACAGCAGAAAACAAGACTGCTGACAGCAAGAAAACAGCAGAAAAACAGCAAAAAAAACAGCAGAAAAACAGCAGTAAAAGAGGAAAACAGCAAAAAAACCGCAAAAAAACAGCAGAAAACAGCAAAAAAACAGCAGAAAAACAGCAGTAAAAGAGGAAAACAGCAAAAAAAACAGCATAAAACAGCAGTAAAACAGCAGAAAACAGCAGTAAAAGAGGAAAACAGCAAAAAAAAAAACGCAAAAAAACAGCAGAAAACAGCAAAAAAAACAGCAGAAAAACAGCAGTAAAAGAGGAAAACAGCAAAAAAAAAAACGCAAAAAAACAGCAGAAAAACAGCAAAAAAACAGGAGAAAACAGCAATAAAACAGCAGAAAAACAGCAGTAAAACCAGTGACACAGCCACCGGCATCCTCTTACAAAAACGGATCACAGAAATAATCTGAATATAACAAGACCTGGCTCGACAAATCCCCTCACGCTGCCTTCATTATGAACAAACAATAGCAAAACACTAAAAGAGGAATCTTAGTGCATCATTCTGCCAAGCATCTAGAAGAAATTTCAGATTGTTTACCTGCAAAACTATCAATCCAAGGGAAACCAACTTTATCACAATTCAATGCACAAACAAAAATCAGAAGCTCTCTAAACCAGATACAATCCAAACAACACCTCAACCAAAATTTATTCATCAAACCACAATAAAGGACATAAACGTGAGCAAGTTTAACAGATTACATAAGTCAAAAGTAATTGTGATCAGATTCTAAAACTCAAATCAAAGGTTTCACTCAATCATAAGCCATAAACAACACAGACATGGGAGAATAATTTTCGAGAACAATACATTTATAATGCGAGAATGCCACTAGAGATTATTAAGACAAAAAAGCAGAAAGAGCAGCTACCAAAGATTTACTTGACTCTGCTCCAGTCGTAGCTACTTCAGCTGAGAAGAAATATGTACACATATAACAAAACGAACCATCATTTTCTCAATCTGCCAAAGGATTACAACAACACCGTTAAAACTAAAAAGTGAGTCAAGTTATGAGTAAAAGTTATATCAAGAAAAGGAAATATAATAGAAGACAAACCTCCATACTTGATGTTGACCTCAAAGCAAATTTGAAATGTATTTCTCAAATCTCCTTTCTCTTTCTCTTCCTTTTGATTGTTGGCAAGTCAACTACTATTGGCTCATAGTTTGTTGTCAAAATATCCTGAACATTCTCATCAAAAGAACTTGTCTGACCACAGTCATAACTGAAAGATTCACCATGTTGATATGCTTCATCTAAATCAGCTGCATCATTGTCTTCATCCTCTGTTTCTTGTGGGAGGAGAAGGGTGCTTACCTCAAAAAAATTTCCATATTGTCGATGACATTAAAAGAGCAAAGATCATACCTTGTGCCCATTTACTTTCTCACAACCATCAAGCATACCTGAAATTGTACGGTGAACATGATATCAAAAATCCAATTTAATCCATCACAAAACACCAACAACATCAACATATCACAACCCAAGCTACTGCAGTTAAAAACACGAAAGATGGCAGGAACATTTTACCAAGAAAACAGTCTAAGTACTGAATCAACAGTTTTAAGAAAGAGGAAAAAAGAAAAGGAAAACATCTAGAGAGGGATCCTCACCAAAATAAACCATACTGTGAATATTATCCCTGCTAAAACGTTTAAATACATTACTCTTAATCTCTGCAAAATTGTTGGACTCTAACCATGAGGTGCACAATGGTCAAAAAACAATTGAATTAGACACATGTAGTTTGGAAGGTACAAGTTATGATAGCCTTGCTTCCCAAGCATGCACATGTCTAACCCTTTTCTTTAAGTGAATAAAGGGTTGCATCATGCCAGGTCAAACTTGTAGATGAAAGCAAATTAGAAACTTAAAAACAAGATCATATATGTTTTTAACTTATTCTTATTTACTACATAAGTCAAACACTAATGACCGGAATCACGTATCTTGAAACATACTTATTGCTGAAGTTCTCTGTCAACAGGTAGTCCCATCAAAGGATAAAAATGAATAAGCAACATAGGAGGAGCAGTTTATCTAAAAATACGAAGATGCTTCAACGCTAAAAGAAACATTATGAGATAGTGAGTGGTTGACAGGATGTTCAATGATTAAGCAGGTAATACATGAATCATGCATCAACATCTGAAGCTCCAAAAGTAGATCAAGAGAGACAGCTCAAAAAACATAATTAGTTTGAGCGCCCGTAATATTCAAATAATTAGAGCATCCCATTACCTCCAATACATTGTACACAACATAAAGTTTAATTGTCCCTTGACCCCAAATCATGTGATATATCAAATTGATGTCTGAGAAATGAATGGAACACAAAAAAAGAACATTAGTGTCAACTAAAGCCACACTTAATGTCTGAATGTGGTAGATTTCCATCTCATATCGTCCTTTGAGAAAGAAAGTCCTTGCAAGTTCACCTAAATCCATTTACAAAACAACAAAATCAGTCTACTATTATTATGTCTACACTAAATAATATATATATATATATAATATATATATATATATAGTCCAAAAATGGAAAACTCACAACTCAAAATCTAAAGTACAGAGCACAACTAATATATCACAAGCATCACATATATTTAAAATGAAATTTTTCTGCTCAATTGACAGCCCTTAAAACGAAATTAAAGCCTTGAATCTAGAGAAATCAGAATTAACGGCCCTAAAAATCAAGAACCCTATTTCTTAAAGGGATTTAGCAACAACACGAAATTAGAATCAGACAGAGGTTGAAGCCATTCAAACCTGATAATGGAATGAGTGAACGGATAAGGAATGTCACTGGTGAACCTTGGCAGCGGAGAAGAGTGGACGAGTCACGATGGCACGACTCCCTTCTCAGGCGCCCTGGTTGTGGAGTAGGACGATAAGTGGTGGTTGATTGATTACCGTACAACGATGAGCAGTATTAAGCTCCCATGTTATACTTTGCACAGTAAATGTTCCTAATTTAATGCCGTTCGCTAATGCCTGTATCAATATAGCAGCTAATAACTGTATCAATGTAGCTTCTTGTTGCTTAGTAAAATGGTAGATTGTCAAGTTTACCGTACTAATAGTGAAGGTTATATTATTTTCATCAACCTATATAGCATTCACAAAGATAAAAGTACAATGAAAATGAGATAGAAAGCTTACGCAAGCAAGCTTACTGTGTATGATTGTTGATGCCATTAATGAAGCGAGCAATGTTACTCTGTTTTTCTGGACAGATGACCAAGTTTTTTGATGGATCAGAAGCACAAATGAGAGTCATCATGCTATCCCCTGTATAGTCATCATGCTATCCCCTTCATAGCATAATCTCATTCATCATTCAACATTGTGTGTATGTAAAAGATAGGGAAAATAGGCTTAGATCGACAAAAACAGAAAGCTTTCCTTATAGCTCGGGCAAGCCAGCAACCTGAAAACAAAAACACAAGCTCTCATTATATCTCTTTATTTATTTATTTTTTGTTTTTGTTTTTGTGATTACAGCATCATCACTCTAATTTCTTCATCAAGAAAGCACCAAATTTATAGCACATATGAGTTTGGCTAATCACACACTTAACATCCTCTTCAGAAAAGCTAAAATCTGCCAAAATAGAATCCAAAATAAAATCCTTTGCGGCTTCAATTTTGACTTCTTTGTAATCAAATCCATTTTTCGTTGCCAATGTCTTCAAGGTACAACTAAGCAAAGATGAATCCTTCAGAATCCTAGCAGCTAGATATTCGATGTTTACTCCGGTTGTTAGAACTTTTTCAAAATCATGACCATGAACGAAAAAAGGTTTCGTATTACTACGCAACTTGAGTCTGTTGTTTCTCAAGTTTAGCCCAACAAAACATATGGTATTGTCCTACAAAAGCTTCAACGTAAAGAACCAATATTTCATATACGGACACGGTAGAAAGTAAATATGTTTCCTTGCTCTTCAAATCAAATCCAACCAATGGCAGTCTTCCCAGCAACCGCTTCAGCTCATAAATAGCGGCGTCCATTTTGAGTTTCGTGTTCCACAAGGATTACTTTGACGGCACAGTTGTTGTCCATTTTTATGTTGAAATTCGGCATTTTCAGCAGGATATGCAGAGGAATCATTTTTTTTCTTTCTAATTTCTTTCTAAGGCTATTTACAAAACAACCAAATCAATCTCCTATTATTATGTCTACACTAAATATTATATATATAGTCCAAATATGGAAAACTCACAACTCAAAATCTAAAGTACAGAGCACGACTAAGCAATCAGAAGAATCACATATACAGAAAAACAATTTTTTCTGCTCAATTGACGGTCCTTAAAACGAAATTAAAGCCTTCAATTCAAGGCTCTTGTTTTTGTCCATATTACTCTAGAAAATCAGAATTAAAGGCCCCAAAAATCAAGAACCCTATTTCTTAAAGGGATATAGCACCAACACGAAATTAGAATCAGATGGAGACGTTGAAGCCATTCGTACCTGATAGTGGAAGAAGTGAACAAAGAAGGAATGTCTCCGGTGAACCGTGGCGGCGCAGAAGAGTGGATGAGTCACGAGATGGCACGACTCTCTGCTCACACGCCCTGGTTGTGGAGTAGGACGATGCGTGGTGGTCGATTGATTACCATACATTGATGAGCAGTGGTTGATTGATCATCGGTGACTTGAGGCGTCTGGAGGAGATGAGGCAAGGGTTCGATCCCGATCATCTGAGAAAAGTTTATGGTTGGGGAAGATGGGTAAATGATTTAATCGGGTGAGTGTGTTTTGTTTTATAAAAAGTTATATTCCCTTAAAAAATATATAAAAATACAAATAATAAGGGGTATATTTTTGTAGTGTACCTAACGAGGGGAAAATATGATCAATTATAAGGGGTTTAAAAATTTGGTTATGAACCCAATTTTTTTACTAATATAAATTATCTCCCCTTATTATAAGTATGCTTTAATAATGAATTTTTATCCCCTTATTAAATTCCCCTTATTAAAACACAGATTTCTTGTTGTCTACAATACAATTATATACAAAAAGTTGTAAATCTCCGTTTGGAGTAAACTCTACTACGATTTTATATACAAAAAGTTGTAAACTCCTATTTTGAGTAAACTCTACTAAAATTATATACTATAAGTTGTAAACCCCTGTTTTGAGTAAACTCTACTACAATTATATATGAAAAGTTATAAACCCCCATTTTGAGTAAACTCTACAACAATTATATACTCTAAGTTGTAAGCCCCCATTTTGAGTGAACTCTACTATACAATTATATATAAAAAGTTGTAAATCTCTGTTTTGAGAAACCTCAACAACAACTATATACAAAAAGTGATAAACCCCTATTTTGATTAAACTCTAATATACAATTATATACAAAAAGTTGTAAAACTCCGTTTTGATTTAACTCTACTAATATTTTATATACAAAAAGTTGTAAACCCCTTTTTGGAGTAAACTATAATACAATTATATACTATAAGTTCTAAACCCTCGCTTTGAGTAAACTCTACTACAATTATATACGAAAAGTTGTAAACCACCGTTAAGAGTAAACTCTACGACAATTATAAACAAAAAGTTGTAAACCCACATTTTTAGTAAACTCTACTATAATTTTATATACAAAAAGTTTTAAACCAGTGTTTTGAGTAAACTCTACTATACAATTATGTACGAAAAGTTGTAAACCTCCGTTTTGAGTAAACTCTACTACAATTATATACAAAAAGTTGTAAACCCCCGTTTGAGTTAACTCTACTATAATTTTATATATAACAAGTTGAAAACCCCCGTTTTGAATAAACACTACTATACAATTATATACAAAAACTCGTAAACCCCCGTTTTGAGTAAACTCTACTACAATTATATACAAAAAGTTGTAAACCCCCATTTTGAGTTAACTCTACAATAATTATATATACGAAAAGTAGCGAGCCCTCATTTACTATACAATTATATACAAAAAGTTTTAAACCCCTGTTTGAGTAAACTCTACTATACAATTTTATACAAAAGTTGTAAACCCCCATTTTGAGTAAACTCTACTACAATTATATACCATAAGTTGTAAACCCCCATTTTGAGTAAACCCCCATTTTGAGTAAACTCTACTACAATTATATACCATAAGTTGTAAACCCCCATTTTGAGTAAACTCTACTACAATTATATACGAAAAGTTGTAAACCCCCATTTTGAGTAAACTCTACTACAATTTATATATGAAAAGTTGTAAACCCCCGTTTTGAGTAAACTCTACTACAATTATATATGAAAAGTTGTAAACCACCATTTTGATGAAACTCTACTATACAATTATAGACAAAAAGTTGAAAACCCTCGTTTTGATTAAACTCCACTACATAATTAAATACAAAAAGTTGTAAAACCCTGTTTTGATTAAACTTTACTATAATTTTATATACAAAAAGTCGTAAACCCCCATTTTAAGTGAACTCTATTATACAATTAGATTCAAAAGTTGTAAACCCCTATTTTGTTTAAACTATATTACAATTATATACTATAAGTTGTAAATGCCGGTTTTGTGTAAACTCTACTATACAATTATATACTAAAAGCTGTAAACCCCCTTTTTGATTAAACTCTACTATAATTTTATATACAAAAAGTTGTAAACACCTATTTGAGTAAACTATGCTATACAATTTTATACGAAATGTTGTAAACCCCCGTTTTGAATAAACTCTACTACAATTATATAAAAAAAGTTTAAAACCCCCGTTTGGATTAAACTACTATACAATTATATACAAGAAGTTGTAAACCCCCGTTTAGATTAAACTATAAAATAATTTTATATACAAAAAGTTGTAAACCCCCGTTTTAAGTGAACTCTACAATACAATTAGATACAAAAGTTGTAAACCCCTATTTTGAGTAAACTCTTATTCAATTATATACTATAGGTTGTAAACCCCCGTTTTGTGTAAACTATACTATACAATTATATATGAAAAATGGTAAACCCCCATTTTGAGTAAACTCTACTATACAATTATATACAAAAAGTTGTAAACCCCCGTTTTGAGTAAACTCCACTACAATTATATACAAAAAGTTGCAAACCCTTATTTTTAGTAAACTCTACTATAATTTTATATACAAAAAGTTGTAAACCCTCATTTTGAGCGAACTCTACTATACAATTATATATGAAAAGTTGTAAATATCTGTTTTGTGTAAACTCTACTACAATTTTATATACAAAAAGTGTAAAACCCCCATTTTGAGTAAACTCTGCTACAATTATATATGAAAAGTTGTAAACCCCTGTTTTGAGTAAACTCTACTATACAATTATATACAAAAAGTTGTAAATGCCCATTTTGAATAAACTCTACTTTGATTTCATATACAAAAGGTTGTAAACCCCAGTTTGAGTAAGCTTTACTATATAATTATATACGAAAATTTGTAAACCCCTATTTTGATTAAACTCTACTACAATTATATACAAAAACATGTAAACCCTCATTTTGATTAAACACTATTATAAAATTATATACAAAAAGTTGTAAACCCCACTTTGAGTAAACTCTACTTTACAATTATATACGAAAAGTTGTAGACCCCCATTTTGAGTAAACTCTACTACAATTATATACAAAAAAGTTGTAAACCCCCGTTTTGATTAAACTCTACTATACAATTATATACAAAAATTTTAAAACCCCGTTTTGATTAAACTCTACTATAATTTTATATACAAAAAGTAGTAAACCCCCGTTCTGAGTGAACTCTACTATACAATTATATTAAAAAAGTTGTAAATTCCCGTTTAGAGTAAACTCTACTACGATTTTATTTACAAAAAGTTGTACATCTTTATTTTGAATAAACTATGTTAGAATTATATACTATAAGTTGTAAACCCCCGTTTTGAGTAAACTCTACTTCAATTATATATGAAAAGTTGTAAACCCCTATTTTGAGTAAACTCTACTACAATTATATACTAAACCCCCATTTTAAGTAAACTCTACTATGCAATTATATATGAAAAGCTGTAAACCCCTGTTTTGAGTAAAATCTACTATACAATTATATACGAAAAGTTGTAAACCTCCGATTTGAGTAAACTCTACTACAATTATATACAAAAAGTCATAAACCCCCATTTTGATTAAACTCTAATATACAATTATATACAAAAAGTTGTAAAATTCCGTTTTGATTTAACTCTACTAAAATTTTATATACAAAAAGTTGTAAACCCATTTTTTGAGTAAACTCTAATACAATTATATACTATAAGTTGTAAACCCTCATTTTGAGTAAACTATATTACAATTATATACGAAAAGTTGTAAACCCCCGTTTTGTGTAAACTCTACTATAGAATTATATATGGAAAATGGAAAACCCCTGTTTTGAGTAAAATCTACTATACAATTATATACAAAAAGTTGTAAACCCCTGTTTTGATTAAACTAAACTACAATTATATACAAAAATTTGCAAATCCCTATTTTTAGTAAACTCTACTATAATTTTATATTCAAAAAGTTGTAAACCTTCATTTTGAGCGAACTCTACTATACAATTATATATGAAAAGTTGTAAACCCCTGTTTTGTGTAAACTCTACTACAATTTTATATACAAAAAGTTGAAAACCCCCGTTTTGAGTAAACTCTGCTACAATTTTATACGAAAAGTTGTAAACCCTTATTTTGAGTAAACTCTACTAAACAATTATATACCTAAAGTTGTAAATGCTCATTTTGAATAAACTCTACCATGATTTCAAATACAAAAAATTGTAAACCCCTGTTTGAGTAAGCTCTACTATATAATTATATACGAAAATTTGTAGACCCCCGATTTGATTAAACTCTACTACAATTATATACAAAAACTTGTAAACCCCCATTTTGATTAAACACTACTATAAAATTATATACAAAAAGTTGTAAACCCTAGTTTGAGTAAACTGTCATTTACAATTATATATGAAAAGTTGTAAACCCCCGTTTTGAGTAAAATGTACTACAATTAAATACAAAAAGTTGTAAACCCCCGTTTTGATTAAATTCTACTATAAAATTATATACAAAAAGTTTTCAAACCCCATTTTGATTAAACTCTACAATAATTTTATATACAAAAAGTAGTAAACCCCCATTTTGAGTGAACTCTACTGTACAATTATATTCGAAAAGTTGTAAATTCCCGTTTAGAGTAAACTCTACTACGATTTTATATACAAAAATTTGTACACCCCTATTTTGAGTAAACTCTATTACAATTATATACTATAAGTCATAAACCCCCATTTTGAGTAAACTCTACTTCAATTATATATGAAAAGTTGTAATCTCCCGTTTTGAGTAAACTCTACTACAATTATATACTATAAGTTATTGTTGGTCCCTTGGAAAGGCTAACACAAGTTTAGAGGGAGGGGTGAATAAACTTGTGTTGATATCGGGAATAACTGATGGTCAGTTACTTCAAGCAAATAGACTGATATTGACATTCAGTAATAGATCTCTTCAAAACAGAAGCACTGCTCCGATACTAAATATTGGTCCCTTGGAAAGGCTAACACAAGTTTAGAGGGGGGGAGGTAAATAAACTTGTCACCAAAAACTTTCCCAAAACAGAAAGTACCCCAGGAACTGAGTTTTTACTAAACTCAAACTGACGCTCAGTTCCGTTTTGTTCATGTCCCTTAACTTGTGCGGAGTTCAGCTAACTCAACTGAGTATAAGTCAAGATTGACTTATTCTTACTCTAGTTAACTGGCAGTGAAAAAAATAGCCTTTAGTTTTATAGATGTGTCAATTAAGATCTAGATCTCCTATGTATCAGTTTTGTGCTGACTCAGTGTCTGACGTTTTGCTGAGTGTGATGATAATAGTATAATGCAATAATTAAAATAATCAGATCACAAATGTAAGTATGTAAAGCATATCAACACAATATTTGTTTATGGAAGTTCCAGGTAGTGTAATCCCGTACATCTCCCCTTCTCCTGTGGTGTGGGAGGTATCACTATAATTTTGAGATAACCATTACAAAATCTTAGCATAATGACAGTCCTTCTTGACACCCAAGTTTCACTGTCTACATATAATGAAGAAAGGTAGGATTGCTCCCTTCATTCTGCACACTGATCCTTCGGAGGTGGAATGACTCATTCACCAGCTCACCACTGACATACACACTCCACAAACTGCACCAACAGCTGTGGCAACCAAGTTGCAACCGTATGAGGAAAGGTGGAGTTGCTCTCCGCAAACTATGCACAGCCAACCCTTTTTCACAAAGGTTAGGTTTAGAATTAATCAAAAGATTAATTTAGTGAGCTGTCTGATTCTTCTGGATATAGCGTTGTAGCTCCAAGATGCATTCTTCCCCCTTAATGGGTTACTGGATCTTTCTTTTAAGTCTCCAAGGCAATTCTGTTGGCTTCCCCTTTTCTAGATATGAAATCTGATTTTCTGGATCTGGATCTTTAGATATGTGCTTTTCAAAACTTCTTCGATCCCCCTTTTTTCAATCCTTTTTCTCTGTGTATTTATAGGGGTGATCTAACAGTCAGTTAGCTCTTGTAGCCATTACACTTTTCGTTTAGCCAGCGTTCATATGTACGACCTTTTGTCGTTTTATCAGTTTGAATTCAACAAGGCCTTAACTCAGTTTTCTACTCTACTTCAAAACTGAGTACCTCGTATATTTGACTAAGTGAAGGCATACCATTCAGCTTCTTCTTTTCCTGGTAACTGATAATCTTTGTCCTTAAGATTATTCAGCTTTACATGATCTATAGCTCAGTTTGAGGTCATCACAGGCTCGCCTGAATCCTGACTTATAGTCACGACTTTATCAGCTTCTAACTGAGTTTTCCACCTCAGTTCTTCAGTCTTCAACAACTGAGTCTGTGTCCCTCAGTTCTTCAGTCTTCTTAGATAGGCCAACTGAGTCTGTGTCCCTCAGCGAGCTTATCTTTTCAGTTCTTGCATAACTGAGTCTGCTTCCTTAGTTCTTCATATATAAACTCAGTTTTCTTGTTGCGACTCAGCTGTTTGCCTAGTTCCTAACTATTACAATGCTTGTCTGATATAACCTATACAAGGTTCAGACTCTAGATAGAACTTATACATTTTTCTCTAGACTGTTTCTTGCTTCTTCTTCTTCCAGTATGCACTATAACAGCTAGTTATGACTTCATCATCATGGGTTATAAGTGATCTTATAAATTACGTGATGAATCATCATCAAACCAAAAATATTATTTCCAACAATTTCCCCCTTTTTGATGATGTATCATAACCCTCCCTAAAAGCAATAATGAAAGAATAATGCAAGAAATCATAACAAAAGAAATTAAGATAACAAACTAAACAGCTGAGTTCATTACAAGATTATGCCACAACAACTGAATTACTAAAGTGATTACAAATTTCTTTTTCCAAATTCATCAGTTTTTCACCAATAAAGATGCTCCTTTTTGTCTTCAGGAGTCTTCTTGCCTTTCCTTCTTCTTTTGATTCACCAACTCTAGGCTTGATCTCCAGGTATTCATTGATCAACTGATTTGCCTGTTCATTATCCTGGTTCTTGAGCTTCATCAAAATTTCCTTGGTCTCCTCATTCATTATCTTCTCTTCTTCTTCTGAAATCAAATTATGTTTTTCTTTTTCAGCTTTTCTTTCTGGTTTCATTTCAGCTTCCCCCTCAGTTTTTGTCTCTTTGCCTTCATCTGCCTTAAAATTTTTAAGTAATCTGGCATAGATTACAAGCTTTTTCCTGATGTTCAACACAGCTTTAACTGAGGTTTCTTCATCTTCCTCAGTTCTTGTTTCTATGAAGGTCTCTTCTACATCAACTCCTCGATCAGATTATCAATTTGTTCTCCATTTTGTTGAATAGTCAGCAGATCAGCATCTACTTGTTTGTCTTGTTCTTCCACCAACTGTTTCGCATAGATTTTTTCGGTTTTACCGACTTCAGTTTTCTCTCCCGTTTTGTCAGCATCAGCAGCAGCATTATCTTCAACTTTCTCTTCATCACCTTCAGTTTTCTCTTCCCCCTTGTTTGAAGATATGCAAAAGCTTTCTTCAAATAATTTGCGTAAGGTGATGATGTTGAAATATTTGTTTAAACCTGAGTAATGTGCTTTTCCAATAAAATCATGTAGATTGTAGAGTTTCTGTTGTAGAGTTTGCATCAGGCTTTCAATGATCTCTTTCAATCCTTCCAATTTCTCTTCAGTTTTAGTTTCTTGACGCTGAGACTCTTCAGTTACAGATTTGCTTTTACAAGCCTCATGAACTTGAGATGAGGAGCTTGGTTCTTGATAATGAAAATGAACATCATGCCTTGACAGTTCCTTTTCATAATCAGCTTCGCAAAATTCAGCATCTTCCAAGGCTTCACTTTGCTCTTCAGTGTACTCTCCATGCGTTGGAAGTTCACTTTCATCAGTTTCTTCACGTTCACTTCCTTCAGTTTCATCATCAATCTGAATTACATCTTTAGTTTCAGTTTTCTTAGCCTGAAATTTGTTCCATGTCCTTTGTCTCCTCAAGGTTCTGTCATCCAAACTTACAGTTTCTCTTGACCTAGATTCTGAAATTTCTCTTCTTTCTTCTTCAACAATTTTCCCCTTCTTCACTCCAGTGGACACTGATTTGTGTGGATTTTGAAATGGAGAAATAGTATAGTATCCTTTGAACTAGATAAGTGAATCCTTTTTTTAATAAAAAATTTTCTCCAGTAGCCTTCCTTCCTTTGGCTTTCTCTTTTTCGTCTGAGATTTGCTTGATCAACTGCTTGAGAACAAGCTTGTTCCAATCCAATCTTTCTTCAAACCAAATGGCATAGATCAGCTTCATCTTTTCTGTCGAAAGTGTGTAGAGATTCCAAGTATGACCAATAACATTTCTGGTCAGAAGAATTTTCAAGAATGCGAATTCTTGTTTCTATTGATAAATGGAACCAATGAAATTCTTCTCCTTTTAGTTGAGTGCAGTGACTTTCCAAAGTTTGCCTTTTTCTTCATTTCCAAAAGTGAGAGATGAAGATCTTCCGATTATGTCTAAACCAAAGACTAGGGAAAGAAGTTGTTCATTAACAGTAATGCTCTTGTCTTGAACCGTTGTCCTGAAACTCTTTCCATCATCGTTGATTATGGAATTTCTGTAGAAATCTTTGATGGTTTCTGGGCACAGAGCATCGACCTTTGTATCAATCAGATTCTCAAGTCCTCGAATTCATTTGATTTTGCTCACAATCTGAGTTGACAGAGTGGAGTTTGAAATTTTTTGACAGAAATCGTCTAGACTTGTGGTGATTCCTTCATCAATGTTGTATTGCTCCATGGATTTATGAATTGAGAATTCTTGGTAGAGTCTTGAATGCTTTGAAATTGATTGAACAGGATTTCGTCAAGATTGCGTTTCTTAGTCTTCCAATCGTTTTCAAATAAGAGTCGTGTCGCAATCAATAAGATTTGTAGGGATGTGCATCTACTTCTTCTCCTTGATTGACACATGGCTTCAAGTTATTTGTCATGTCAGCTCAAGCGTCAGATGGTAGCTGTAATGTTTTCTGCTTTTGAAAATGTCCTTCATCAGCTTTTTCATTTTCAGCTTTGTGTAGAAGTCAGCTTTTCTGAGGATTTTGCAATAAAAACTGACTTTTCCTACAAAACAGTTTTATGTTTTCTTCGGTACCCATATCTTCTAGGGTCCGGCTGGATTAGTTACTGAAGTATATCTTTCAGTTTCTTGGTTGAGAGAATTAAGCCTTCTCAACTCTTTTCTAGATAAACCATTACGCTCAACCTTAGTTGATTTCACAAGGATTCTTTTAGATTTTTCATCTTTAATTTCTTTGTGTAATCTACTAGGTCTTCCAGTATCTTGATGTCTAGAGTTTGTACTCTTTGAAATCTTGAGACTGGGCAGGGGTGGGGAAACATCATTTATTTTGTCAAATTTACATGACATTAATCTTTCAGAAAGATTTGACATCTCAGTTTCAAGAAACTCATTCCAATCTTTTGCTTTGCCAAGTTCTATGTCTTTTAGTCTCCACTCCAATGTGAGTTTTTCGGTTAACTTGACAAGTTCAGAGTTTCTCTGACTGAGTTCAGCAGATGATGACATAGTTGAAGAATGTACCTTTTCTTGATGATTTGATACATTTTTAAGATGTCAATGTACATTCTGTTGTTGCTCTAATGAATCTTCTATGTCAATTGTAGCTTGCAGCAACTTCTTTTCTCCTTCTTTTGAGAGGTATATTAGTGATGGAATTCCTCTGGATTCGTCAACATACATATTGAGATTGCTATCCACATCATTACTAAGTTGATGTTCTGGATTTGTATGAGAATTTGTAGCATTAAACCTTTCAAAAACTTGATCCTGAAAGTAAGATACATTTTGTAGACAATTAGTCAGGGGGTGAGTAAGCCAACATTTAACTCTAGATGTTATCATTGAAATCAAATTAAGTGCTTTTACAACTGATACAGTGAAGGGTCTTCAATAACTGGCTGCTCCGATAACAAGTGTTGATATCGGGAATAACTGATGTCAGTTACTTCAAGCAAATAAACTGATATTGAGAGTCAGTAATGGATCTGTTCAAAACAGAAGCACTGCTCCGATACCAATTGTTGGTCCCTTGGAAAGGCTAACAAAAGTTTAGGGGGGGGTGAATAAACTTGTCACCAAAAAATTTCCTAAAACAGAAAGTACCCCAGGAACTGAGTTTTTCCTAAACTCAAACTGACGCACAGTTCAGTTTTGTTCCTGTCCCTTAGCTTGTGCGGAGTTCAGCTAACTCAACTGATTATAAGTCAAGACTGACTTATTCTTAGTCTAATTACTGGCAGCGGATAAAACTAGCCTTTAGTTTTATAGATGTGTCAATTAAGATCTAGATCTCCTATGTATTAGTTTTGTGCTGACTCAGTGTCTGACGTTTTGCTGAGTGTGATGATAATAGTATAATGCAATAATTAAATTAAACAGAGCACAAATGTAAGTATGTAAAGCATATCAACACAGTATTTGTTTATGGAAGTTCTGGGTGGTGTAATCCTGTACATCTCCATTTCTCCTGTGGTGTAGGAGGTATCACTAGAATTTTGAGATAACCGTTACAAAATCCTAGCCTAATGACAGTCCTTCACGATAC
Source organism: Gentiana dahurica var. dahurica (assembly GCA_024500145.1). Taxonomy (NCBI): domain Eukaryota; kingdom Viridiplantae; phylum Streptophyta; class Magnoliopsida; order Gentianales; family Gentianaceae; genus Gentiana; species Gentiana dahurica. The sequence goes on from CM044907.1 coordinate 45,865,823, forward strand.
CCTAGTTTAACTGTCTACACATAATGAAGAAAGGTAGGATTGCTCCCTTCATTCTGCACACTGATCCTTCGGAGGTAGAATGACTCCTTCACCAGCTCACCACTGACATACACAGTCCGCAGACTGCACCAACAGCTGTGGCAACCAAGTTGCAACCGTATGAGGAAAGGTGGCGTTGCTCTCCTCAAACTATGCACAGCCAACCCTTTTTCACAAAGGTTAGTTTCAGAATTAATCAAAAGATTAATTCAGTGAGCTGTCTAATTCTTCTGGATATAACGTTGTAGCTCCAAGATGCCTTCTTCCCTCTTAATGGGTTACTGGATCTTTCTTTTATGTCTGCAAGGCAATTCTGTTGGCTTCACTTTTTCTAGATATGAAATTTGATTTTCTGGATCCAGATCTTTAGATATGTGCTTTTCAAAACTTCTCTGATCCCCCTTTTTTCAATCTTTTTTCTCTGTGTATTTATATGGGTGATGTAACGGTCAATTAGCTCTTGTAGCCGTTACACTTGTCGTTTAGCCAACGTTCATATGTACGGCCTTTTTTCGTTTAATCAGTTTGAATTCAACAAGGCCTTAACTCAGTTTTCTACTCTTCTTCAAAGCTGAGTACCTCGTATATTTGACTATGCCAAGGCATACCATTCAGCTTCTTCTTTTCCTGGTAACTGATAATCTTTGTCCTTAAGATTATTCAGCTTTACATGATCTATAGCTCAGTTTCAGGTCATCACAGGCTCGCCTGAATCCAGACTTATAGTCACGACTTTATCAGCTTCTAACTGAGTTTGCCACCTCAGTTCTTCAGTCTTCAACAACTGAGTCTGTGTCCCTCAGTTCTTCAGCCTTCTTAGATAGGCCAACTAAGTCTGTGTCCCTCAGCGAGCTTATCCTTTCAGTTCATGTATAACTGAGTCTGCTTCCTCAGTTCTTCATATATAAACTCAGTTTTCTTGTTGCGACTCAATTGTTTGCCTAGTTCCTAACTATTACAATGCTTGTCTGAAATAACCTATACAAGGTTCAGACTCTAGATAGAACTTGTACATTTTTCTTTAGACTGTTTCTTGCTTCTTCTTCCATTATGCACTATAACAGCTAGCTTTGACTTCATCATCATGGGTTATAAGTGATCTTATTAATTACGTGACGAATCATCATCAAAACACAAATATTATTTCCAACAGTTATAAACCCCCGTTTTAAGTAAACTTTACTATGGAATTATACATGAAAAGTAGTAAACCCCCGTTTTGAGTAAACTCTACTATACAATTATATACGAAAAGTTGTAAACCTCCGTTTTGAGTAAAATCTACAACAATTATATACAAAAAGTCGTAAACCCCCGTTTTGATTAAACTCTACTATACAATTATATACAAAAAGTTGTAAAACTCCGTTTTGATTTAACTCTACTATAATTTTATATACAAAAAGTGGTAAACTCCTTTTTGAGTAAACTCAACTACAATTATATACTATAAGTTTTAAACCCTCATTTTGAGTAAACTCTACTACAATTATATACGAAAAGTTGTAAACCCCCGTTTTGTGTAAACTCTACTATACAATTATATACGAAAAATGGTAAACCCCCATTTTGAGTAAACTCAACTATAAAATTATGTACAAAAAGTTGTAAACCCCCGTTTTGAGTAAACTCCACTACAATTATATACAAAAAGTTGTAAACCCCTATTTTTAGTAAACTCTACTATAATTTTATATAAAAAAAGTTGTAAACCCTCGTTTTGAACGAACTCTACAATACAATTATATATGAAAAGTTGTAAACCCCTATTTCGTGTAAACTCTACTACAATTTTATATACAAAAAGTTGAAAACCCCCGTTTTGAGTAAACTCTACTACAAATATATATGAAAAGTTGTAAACCCTCGTTTTGAGTAAACTCTACTATACCATTATATACAAAAAGTTGTAAACACCTGTTTTGAATAAACTATATTATGATTTCATATGCAAAAAGTGGTAAACCCCTGTTTGAGTAAGCTCTACTATATAATTATATACAAAAGTTTGTAAACCTCCGTTTTGATTAAATTCTACTACAATTATATACAAAAACTTGTAAACCCCCATTTTGATTAAACACTACTATAAAATTATGTACAAAAAGTTGTAAACCCCAGTTTGTGTAAATTCTACTTTACAATTATATACGAAAAGTTGTAAACCCCCGTTTTGAGTAAACTCTACTACAATTATATACAAAAAGTTGTAAACCCCTGTTTTGATTAAAATCTACTACACAATTATATACAAAAAGTTTTAAAACCCCGTTTTGATTAAACTCTACTATAATTTTATAGACAAAAAGTAGTAAACCCCCATTTTGAGTAAGCTCTACTACAATTATATACGAAAAGTGGTTAACAACCATTTTGAGTACACTCTACCAAACAATTATTTACAAAAAGTTGTAAACCCCGTTTTGATTAAACTCTACTATACAATTATATACAAAAAGTTGTAAAACCCCGTTTTGAGTATACTCAACTACAATAATATACAAGAAGGTGTAAACCCTGTTTGAGTAAACAGTACTACAATTATATAAAAAAAGTTTTAAACCCCTTTTTTTCAGTAAACTAGACTATATTTTTATATAGAAAATGTTTTAAACCCCCGTTTGAGTAAACTCTACTATATAATTATATACGAAAAGTTGTAAACCCCCGTTTGGATTAAACTCTAGTACAAATATTTACAAAAAGTTGTAAACCCCCGTTTTGATGAAACTCTACAATACAATTATATACAAAAAGTTGTAAACCCCAGTTTGAGTAAACTCTACTATACAATTATATACGAAAAGTTGTAAACCTCTATTTTGAGTAAACTCTACTACAATTATATACAAAAAGTTGTAAACCCCTGTTTTGATTAAACTCTACTTTACAATTATATACAAAAAGTTGTAAAACCCTGTTTTGATAAACTCTACAATAATTTTATATAAAAAAAGTTGCATACCCCCGTTTTGAGTGAACTCTACTATACAATTATATACGAAAAGTTGTAAACCCCTGTTTGTAGTAAGCTCTACTATAATTTTATATACAAAATTTTTTAAACACTTTTTTGTGTAAACTCTACTACAATTATATACTATAAGTCTAAACCCCCGTTTTGAGTAAACTCTACTACAATTATATACAAAAAGTTGTAAACCCCCGTTTTGAGTAAACTCGACTATAATTAATTTCAAAAATTTATAAACCCCCATTTTGATTAATTTCTACAAAACAATTATATACAAAAAGTTGTAAACCCCAGTTTGAGTAAACTCTACTATAATTTTGTATACATAAAGTTGAAAACCCCCATTTTGAGAAAACACTACTATCGAATTATATACAAAATCTCGTAAACCCCTATTTTGAGTATACTTTACAACAATTATAAAGAAAAATTTGTAAACCAGTATTTTGAGTAAACTCTACAGTAATTTTATATACAAAAAGTTGTAAACCCCCATTTTCAATAAACTCTTCTATACAATTATATACAAAAAGTTGTAAACTCCCGTTTGAGTATACAATTATATACAAAATTTGTAAACCACCGTTATGAGTAAACTCTACTACAATTATGTACCATAAGTTGTAAACCCCCGTTTTGAGTAAACTCTACTACAATTATATATGAAATTTGTAAACCCGTTTGAGTATACTCTTCTACAATTATATATGAAAATTTATAAACCCCTGTTTTGAGTAAGCTCTACTACAATTATATACGAAAAGTGGTTAACACCCATTTTGAGTACACTCTACTAAACAATTATTTACTAAAAGTTGTAAACCCCATTTTGATTAAACTCTACTATACAATTATATACAAAAAGTTGTAAAACCCCATTTTGAGTATACTCAACTACAATAATATACAAGAAGGAGTAAACCCTGTTTGTGTAAACACTACTACAATTATATAAAAAAAAGTTGTAAACCCCTATTTTCAGAAAAATCTACTATAATTTTATATACAAAACGTTTTAAACCCCCGTTTGAGTAAACTCTACTATAAAATTATATACAAAAGTTGTAAACCGCTATTTTGAGTAACCTCTACTACAATTATATATGAAAAGTTGTAAACCCCCGTTTGAGTAAACTCTACTATATAATTATTTACGAAAAGTTTTAAACCCCCATTTTGATTAAACTCTAGTACAAATATATACAAAAAGTTGTAAACCCCCGTTTTGATTAAACTCTACTATACACTCATATATGAAAATTGGTAAACCCCAGCTTAAGTAAACTCTACTATACAATTATAAATGAAAAGTTGTAAACCTCCATTTTAAGTAAACTCTACTACAATTATATACAAAAAGTTGTAAACCTCCGTTTTGATTAAACTCTACTATACAATTATATTCAAAAAGTTGTAAACCCCTGTTTGGAGTACACTACTATAATTTTATATACAAAAAATTTTAGACCCCTTTTTGAGTAACTCTACTACAATTATATACTATATGTTGTAAACCCCCGTTTTGAGTAAACTCTATTATAATTATATATGAAAACTTGTAAACACCCATTTTGATTAAACTGTAAGACAATTATATAGAAAAAGTCGTAAACCCCTGTTTTTAGAAAACTCTACTATAATTTTATGCACAAAAAGTTGTAAACCGCATTTTGAGTAAACTTTATTATACAATTATATACAAAAAGTTATAAACCCCCGTTTTGAGTAAACTCTACTACAATTATATACAAGAAGTTGTAAAACCCCATTTTGCTTAATTTCTACAAAACAATTACATACAAAAAGTTGTAAACCCTAGTTTGAGTAAACTCTACTATATTTTTATATACAAAAAGTTGAAAACCCCTATTTTGAGTAAACACAACTATCCAATTATATACAAAATCTCGTAAACCCCTGTTTTGAGTAAACTCTACTACAATTATTTAGAAAAAGTTGTAAACCCCCATTTTGAGTAAACTTTACAATAATTTTATATACAAAAAGTTGTTAACCACCATTTTCAGTAAACTCTACTATACAATTATATACAAATAGTTGTAAACCCACGTTTGAGTATACAATTATATAAAAAATGTTGTAAACCCCTTTGAGTAAACTCTACAGCAATTATATACGAAAAGTTATAAGCCCGCGTTTTTAGTAAACTCTACTACAATTATATACGAAAAGTGGTTGACCCCCATTTTGAGTACACTGTACTATACAATTATATACAAAAAGTTGTACACCACCGCTTTGATTAAACTCTACTATACAATTATATACAAAAAGTTGTAAAACCCTGATTTGAGTAAACTCTACTACAATAATATACAAAAAGGTGTAAACACTTTTTGAGTAAACACTAATACAATTATATAAAAAAAAGTTGTAAACCCCTTTTTTGAGTATACTTTACTACAATTATATACTATAAGTTGTAAACCACCATTTTGATAAATCTCTACGACAATTATATACAAAAAGTTGTAAACCCCCGTTTTTTATAAACTATACTACAATTTTAGATAAAAAAAAGTTGTAAACCCGTGTTTCGAGTAAACTTTACAATACACTTATATGCAAAAAGTTGTAAACCCCTATTTTGAGTAAACTCTACTACAATTATATTCTAAAAGTTGTAAACCCCCGTTTTGAGTAAACTCTACTATGCAATTATATATGAAAAGTTATAAACTCCCGTTTTGAGTAAACTCTACTATACAATTATATACAAAAAGTTGTTAACCCTGTTTTTAGTAAACTCTACTATAATTTTATATACAAAAAGTTGTAAACCCCCGTTTTGAGTTTACTCTACTATACAATTATATACAAAAAGTTGTAAACCCCCGTTTTGAGTAAACTCTACTACAATTATATACGTAAAGTTGTAAACCCCAATTTTGATTAAACTCTACTATACCAATATATACAAAGGTTGTAAACCCCCGTTTTGATTAAACTCTACTATACAATTATATATAAAAAGTTGTAAAACACCATTTTGATTAAACTCTACTATAATTTTATATTCAAAAAGTTGTAAACCCCCGGTTTGAGTGAACTCTACTATACAAATATATACGAAATGTTGTAAACCCCCGTTTTGAGTAAACTCTACTAGAATTATATACAATGAGTTTTAAACCCCCGTTTTGATTAAACACTACTATACATTTATATACAAAAAGTTGTAAAACCCCATTTTGATTAAACTTTACTATAATTTTATATACAAAAAGTCGTAAAACCCCGTTTTGAGTGAACTCTACTATACAATTAGATACAAAAGTTGTGAACCCCTATTTTGAGTAAACTCTACTACAATTATATACTATAAGTTGTAAACCCTCGTTTTGTGTAAACTCGACTATATAATTATCTATGAAAAGTTGTAAACCCCCGTAATGAGTAAACTCTAATATAACATTATATGCAAAAAGTTATGAACCTCCGTTTTGATTAGACTCTACTATAATTTTATATACAAAAAGTTTTAAACACTACTACAATTATAAACGAAAAGTGGTAAACCCCCATTTTGAGTTAACTCTACTATAATTATATAAGAAAAGTTGTATACCCCTATTTTGATTAAACTCTACTCTTCAATTATATACAAAAAGTTGTAAACCCCGTTTTGATTAAACTCTACTATACAATTATATACAAAAAGTTGTAAAGCCCCGTTTTGATTAAACTCTACTATAATTTTATATACATAAAATTGTAAACCCCTGTTTTGAGTGAACTCTACTATGCAATTAGATACATAAGTTGTAAACACCTATTTTGAGTAAACTCTACTATAATTGTGTACTATAAGTTGTTAACCCCGTTTGGTGTAAACTCTACAATACAATTATGTACTAAAAGTTGTAAACCCCCGTTTTGATTAAACTCTACTATAATTTTATATACAAAAAGTTGTAAACCCCCGTTTGAGTAAAATCTACTATAGAATTATATACAAAATGTTGTAAACCCCCGTTTTGAGTAATCTCTACTACAATTATATACAAAAAGTTTTAAACCCCCGTTTTCATTAAACTCTACTATACAATTATATACAAAAAGTTGTAAAACCCCGTATTGATTAAAATATACTATAATTTTATATAAAAAAAAGTTGTAAACCCCGTTTTGAGCGAACTCTACTTTACTATTAGATACAAAAGTTGTAAACACTGTTTCGAGTAAACTCGACTACAATTATATACTATAAGTTGTAAACCCCCGTTTTGTGTAAACTCTACTATACAATTATATACGAAAAGTTGTAAACCTCAGTTTTGAGTAAACTCTACTATAATTTTATATACAAAAAGTTGTAAACCCCTTTTTTGAGTAAACTCTACTACAATTATATACTATAAGTTGTAAACCCCCGTTTTGAGTAAACTCTACTACAATTATATACGAAAAGTTGTAAACCCCAGTTTTTATAAAAATCTACTACAATTATATAAGAGAAGTTGTAAAGCCCCGTTTTGATAAAACTCTACTACAATTATATAGAAAAGTTGTACACCCCTATTTTGAGTAAACTTTACAATAATTTTATATACAAAAAGTTGTAAACCCCCATTTTGAGTAAAATCTACTACACAATTATATACAAAAAGTTGTAAACCCCCATTTGAGTATACAATTATATACAAAATTTGTAAACCCTCCCTCATTTTGAGTAAACTTTCCTACAATTATGTACCATAAGTTGTAAACCCCCGTTTTGAGTAAACTCTGCTACAATTATATAAGAAAAGTTTTAAATCCCTTTGACTAACTCTACTACAATTATATACGAAAAGTTATAAACCCCCGTTTTGAGTAAACTCTACTACAATTATATCCGAAAAATGGTTAACCCCTATTTTGAGTACACTCTACAATACAATTATATACAAAAACTTGTAATCCTCTGTGTTGATTAAACTCTACTATACAATTATATACAAAAAGTTGTAAAATCATGTTTTGATTAAACTGTACTATAATAATATACAAAAAGGTGTAAACCCTATTTGAGTAAACACTACTACAATTATATAAAAAATGTGTAAACCCCCATTTTCTGTAAACTCTACTATAATTTTTTATACAAAACGTTCTAAACCCCCGTTTGAGTAAACTCTACTATATAATTATATACGAAAATTTGTAAACCTCCGTTTTGATTAAGCTCTATTAAAAATTTATACAAAAAGTTGTAAACCCCCGTTTTGATTAAACTCTACTATAAAATTTTATACAAAAAATTGTAAACCCCAGTTTGAGTAAACTCTACTTGACAATTATTTACGAAAAGTTATAAACCTCCGTTTTGAGTAAATTCTACTACAATTATATACAAAGAGTTGTAAACCCCCATTTTGATTAAACTCTACTATACAATTATATACAAAAAGTTTTAAACCCTGTTTTGATTAAACTCTACTATAATTTTATATACAAAAAGTTGCAAACACCCGTTTTGAGTGAACTCTACTATACAATTATATACGAAATGTTGTAAACCCCTGTCTGGAGTAAACTCTACTATACTATTATATACAAAAAGTTTTAAACCCCTTTTTTGAGTAAACTCTACTTCAATTATATACGCTAAGTTGAAAACCCCCGTTTTGATAAATCTCTATGACAATTATATACAAAAAGTTGTAAACCCCAATTTTTAGTAAACTATACTACAATTTTATATAAAAAAAGTTGTAAACCCAAGTTTCGAGTACACTTTACAATACAATTATATACAAAAAGTTGTAAACCCCCCCGTTTTGAGTAAACTCAACTATGCAATTATATATGAAAAGTTGTAAACTCCCATTTTGAGTAAACTGTACTATACAATTATATACAAAAATTTGTTAACCCCGTTTTTAGTAAACTCTACTATAATTTTATACAAAAAAAGTTGTAAACCCCCATTTTGAGTTTACTCTACTATACAATTATATACAAAAAGTTGTAAACCCCCATTTTGAGTTAACTCAACTACAATTATATACGAAAAGTTGTAAATCCCTGTTTTGAGTCTACTACAATTATATACGTAAAGTTGTAAACCCCTGTTTTGATTAAATTCTGTTATACCAATATATACAAAAGTTGTAAACCCCCATTTTGATTAAACTCTACTATACAATTATATATAAAATGTTGTAAAACCCTATTTTGATTAAACTCTACTATAATTTTATATTCAAAAAGTTGCAAACCCCCGGTTTGAGTGAACTCTACTATACAAATATATACGAAATGTTGTAAACACCCGTTTTGAGTAAACTTTACTACAATTATATACAATGAGTTTTAAACCCCCATTTTGATTAAACTCGTCTATACAATTATATACAAAAAGTTGTAAAACCCCGTTTTCATTAAACTCTACTATAATTTTGTATACAAAAAGTTGTAAACCCCCGTTTTGATTGAACTCTACTATACAATTAGATACAAAAGTTGCAAACCCCTATTTTGAGTAAAATCTACTATAATTATATACTATAAGTTATAAACCCTCATTTTGTGTAAACTCGACTATACAATTATCTTCGAAAAGTTGTAAACCCCCATAATGAGTAAACTCTACTATAACATTATATACAAAAAGTTATGAACCTCCATTTTGATTACACTCTACTATAATTTTATATACAAAAATTTTAAACTCCACTACAATTATATACGAAAAGTTATAAACCCCCATTTTCAGTAAACTCTACTACAATTATATATGAAAAGTTGTTAACCCCCGTTTTGAGCACACTCTACTATACAATTATATACAAAAAGTTGTAAACCCCCGTTTTGATTAAACTCTACTATACAATTTTATACAAAAAGTTGTAAACCCCAAGTTTGAGTAAACTCTACTTGACAATTATATACGAAAAGTTGTAAACCTCCGTTTTGAGTAAACTCTACTACAATTATATACAAAAAGTTGTAAACCCCCCGTTTTGATTAAACACTACTATACATTTATATACAAAAATTTTTAAACCCTGTTTTGATTAAACTATACTATAATTTTATATACAAAAAGTTGCAAACACCCGTTTTGAGTGAACTCTACTATACAATTATATACGAAAAGTTGTAAACCCCTGTTTGGAGTAAACTCTACTATACTTTTATATACAAAAAGTTTTAAACCCCTTTTTTGAGTAAACTCTACTTCAATTATATACGATAAGTTGAAAACCCCCGTTTTGATAAATCTCTATGACAATTATATACAAAAAGTTGTAAACCCCCATTTTTAGTATACTATACTACAATTTTATATAAAAAAGTTGTAAACCCGCGTTTCGAGTACACTTTACAATACAATTATATACAAAAAGTTGTAAACCCCCGTTTTGAGTAAACTCTACTATGCAATTATATATGAAAAGTTGTAAACTCCTATTTTGAGTAAACTCTAATATACAATTATATACAAAAAGTTGTAAACCCCGTTTTTAGTAAACTCTACTATAATTTTATACAAAAAAAGTTGTAAACCCCCATTTTGAGTTTACTCTACTGTACAATTATATACAAAAAGTTGTAAACCCCCATTTTGAGTAAACTCAACTACAATTATATACGAAAAGTTGTAAATCCCTGTTTTGAGTCTACTACAATTATATACGTAAAGTTGTACACCCCTGTTTTTGATTAAACTATGCTATACCAATATGTACAAAAGTTGTAAAACCCCATTTTGATTAAACTCTACTATACAATAATATATAAAATGTTGTAAAACCCAATTTTGATTAAACTCTACTATAATTTATATTCAAAAAGTTGTAAACCCCCGGTTTGAGTGAACTCTACTATACAAATATATACGAAATGTTGTAAACACCTGTTTTGAGTAAACTCTACTACAATTATATACAATGAGTTTTAAACCCCTATTTTGATTAAACTCGACTATACAATTATATACAAAAAGTTGTAAACCCCCGTTTTGATTGAACTCTACTATACAATTAGATACAAAAGTTGTAAACCCCTATTTTGAGTAAACTCTACTATAATTATATACAAAAAGTTGTAAACCCTCATTTTGTGTAATGAGTAAACTCTAATATAACATTATATACAAAAAGTTATGAACCTCCATTTTGATTAAACTCTACTATAATTTTATATACAAAAAGTTTTAAACTCCACTACAATTATATACGAAAAGTGGTAAACCCCCATTTTGAGTAAACTCTACTATAATTATATACGAAAAGTTGTAAACCCCCGTTTTGATTAAACTCTACTCTTCAATTATATACAAAAAGTTCTAAACCCCTGTTTTGATTAAACTCTACTATACAATTATATACAAAAAATTGTAAAGCTCCGTTTTGATTAAACTCTACTATAATTTTATATACATAAAGTTGTAAACCCCAGTTTTGAGTGAACTCTACTATTCAATTAGATACATAAGTTGTAAACCCCTATTTCGAGTAAAATCTACTACAATTATATACTATAAGTTGAAAACCCCCATTTTGTGTAAACTCTACAATACAATTATTTACAAAAAGTTGTTGTTGGTCCCTTGAAAAGGCTTTGGTTAAGTTTAGAAGGGGGGGTGAATAAACTTAACACTTAAAACATTTGGAGTTAACAAACTAAGCAACTTCAGCAGTCTGCTGATACTCAGTAGTCTGCTGATGCTCAATAGTCTACTGACTATTGACTTTTACTAAATTTGTTGCAGTAGAATATATTTAAATTAAGCCTTAATACTTGTTGTTAAAATATGATACTAAGTATTAGATACTCAGTAGTGTATGTGCGTGAATCAGTTGCTAGTTCATTAGATTGATGTGCTCGATATACTATATGCAAAATAAAAATGCAGAAAGTAAGTAGGCAGTTTTTATAGTGGTTCCAGGTGGTGTAATCCTGTACTCCACTCTTCTCCTGTGATGTTGGAGGTAATTCACTAGAGATCTTTGATGTAGCTGTTACAAAAATCCCTAAGTTGTTTGTCCTTCACCAATAGCTATGGCTTCACAAACTGAACACTTGGAACAGGTAAGATTGCTGCTCCAAAGTCTTCCACTGGTCCTTGAAGGGTAGGATTGCCTCTTCACCAGTTCCACCACAAACAACAGTCATTGACACCTCAAAAGGTGCTTCACTGTCTCAGCAAGTTTCTTGTAAAGAAAGATTGAATCAAGTAAGTGATTCAGCTTTCAGCAGCTTGATCAGGATGATATGATCAGCAGCTTGAGATCTTTAAGTGAGTAAACTTGATGTAGCTTGAAAGCAGATTACACTTGAAGAATTTTACTGGATTAGTAGCTTTATGCTCAATAGGGTCAGCAGGGTGACTTTCTAGATAAGAATTTGAAACTCAAGATTATCTGTTGTTTTTCCTCAAAAATCATCGATCATCATCTGTATCTAAATTAAGAGTCCTCTATTTATAGGTAGGAATCCTCATGACTTATATTTGAAATTCAAATATAGCCGTTTCAGACTTGTCCCATCTAGATTTGCTTTTTCTGACTGTTCCTCAGACTGACACTATCAGATTCCTTTTTGACTGTATACAGTCTGTCCACCCTTTGACTTGTATCCATTGGATAAAGGTCTGAATCATTCCAACATCCCTTTAATCTTAACCATTGATTTGTTTGATAAAATCAGAGGTTGTTAGCTGTCCCTTTCTTTGTAGTCTTCCAATGTAACCTCATAATAATTCAAAGTATATGTATCAGCAGGTTCATGTGATCATAAGTCTGCTGAAGTACATATCAGTCAGCTGAACCATATCTTGCTGTGTTTATGAAACAATGCAGCTGACTTCTGTTATCTAATTTTTTATTGTGAAGTTAGACTACACCATTTGAAGTATAACTAAGTTCCAATTACCACTTAACTTGTGGAACTTAGACCTTATACACAAGGTATATTTAATCAGTTTAGGTCATCACAGACTTCCCTAAAATCTGATTCCATATCCTTGACTTTATTTACTAAGTTTGATTCCTTAGCCTTCAGTAACTGAGTTTGAGCCCTCAGTCTTCAGTCTTCAGCAGGTTCCTCATTAGTCTACTGACCTAGATACCCTACTGACCTAGATTGGTCCACTAATGAAAGTTAGCTGACCTTTTACAGTGCTTGTTCGATCAAACCTATACAAGATCAAACTCTAATAAGCCTATACATTTGATCTAGACATCTTTTTGCCTTTGCTCTATAACAGCTAGTCTGGCACTCATCACTAAAACTCAAAAATAAGTTCAACAATTTGCCCCTTTTTGGTGATGATGCCAATACCCTCCTTACAGCAAAGCAAAAAGATTAAAAACAAAAACAGAACAAATTCCAGTCATTTCTCATTATAATCAATTTGTTCAAGAGTATTACAATCTAGAATCAGCAAAAATAAAGCATTTGAAGTATGCTGATCTAGTGTATTCTTTCTCTTTCTTCTTTTGCTTTCTCTAATGCTCTTGATAGGCTCTTATCTCTCTAATCATTTCTCTCATCCATTCATTTTCAATAAGAGAGAAATCAATGTGAGGATTCACTTCTTTCCACCATTTTCATGCTTCAGGTAGAGTAAGATTGATTTGATGTACTCTAAAGCCTAAACACATGTATACTTCTTTGAATTCATTTAGTGAATCCTTTGCTGATGTGGTAGGCAAACTCCTTCCACCTCTACCACCTCTTCCACCTCTTTGTGCAGCTCTCAAGGCTTTGACTCTTGTCTCCCAAAACTTGAGTCCCAGAAAGGAGTTCAACCCTTCATGAAAGCCCTTGTCATGATAAGGTCTCCTCTTGCTATTGTAATCCTTCTTCTATTCTCTGAGAAGATCATCAGTGAGTGGAAGTCTGCCAGGTGCAGATTCTCTGAATGCATTGGTGTCATCTTCCTATCTTTTCTTAGCAAAGATTCTGGCAGCCTCTTTTGCTACTGCTGTTTGGCTCTCTTCCCCCTTATTGACATTATCAACAAAACGGGACAGCATGCCATGAACACTCTCCTGTGTGATTGATAGATTACTCAGTTATCCTTCCATGATTTCAGTTCTAGTATCAACTGCAGTAATCCTTTGTTGCATAGTCTGCTCCGGTAGATTGATCCTCTCAGTAAACTTAGGATCCAATCCAGCAGGTTGAAGTGTTCCAGCAGTCTCAACCACAGCAGGCTTGGGTGTTTCAGCAAGTTTATCATGTTTTTGATGAATAGATTCAAATTGGTCTTTCAAAAACTTGTCCTTCAGTGTATTACCTTGCTTAATTCCTCTAACATCTTGAGTAAGGTGAGCAAGAGCATACTGAGTGGAAGTAATATTGGAGGCAACTATTTCTGTAGTCCTCCCTCTATTTTCCACCAGATTCATTAAATCTTCAAACCTCTGCTCTTGCCTGTCAAGTTGAGTCCTTAACCTTGTTATGTCATTTCTGACAGCCCTCAACTCTTCCACAACATGTGCTGGTACCCCACCAGCCATTCCTACATCCATATGTCCAGTAGACTAATCAGTAGGCTCCTCCACATTGTACTGTGCCCTCTGTCTGCTGACAACCATGGCATAGCTCATATCCCTTCCAGCAGGGTTAGGTCCTTAGAATTCTCCAGAATGGGATCAAGAGCAGGTTCTTCAAAAACTGGTACAAATGCCTGTTGAGGTTCATTTTCAAAAGGTTCTTCCTCAAGCACTTGAAATTCCTCATCACTGTAGTCATAGTCCAGCAGCTATTCATCTTCATCAATAACAATAGTCTGTTGACTATCTTTCTCTTCAGTGACCTTTCCTCTAGCAGGCTCCACTACAGCAGCCTGTGTAACAACAACATGGGTTTCCTCCAAACCCAAGGTTAGTTCCAACCTTTGTCCAGGTGCTGTTTGTACCTCAGCAACCTGTACCACCGGTTCCAACCTTTGTTCAGGTGCTGTCTGATCCTCAGCAGTCTGAACCTCCTCAATCAAATGTGATCATTCAAATCCCATCACCATATCCAATCTCTGTGCAATCACTATCTGTTCCTCAGTGATTAGCACTCTCTGTACAAGAATTGCAGGGAATTCAGCCATATTATCTCTTTGGAATTCCCTAACATCAGCAATTCTTCGTAGAAAGTTGGCAGATTTGGACAGAGTGTCCTAAGTGTCAATCCATGCTTGATATTGAGCTGAATCCTCAGAACTGGCATCAAGCTCACTATGATCAGTAACCCTCTCATCATCCAAATCTTCATTCTGCTGATCTTCAGCAGACTCACCAGCATCAGCAGATTGATCTGTTGCACTATTAGTAGATCTTTGACTAGTGGCTTCATCAGTTGTCCCTTTTGCCACTCCACTGGTCTTCCAAGGGAACATGGGGGGATCATCATCAGAGTCAGATGAGTCATCACTGTCAGGTGTGTATTTTGGATCCTTGAACATAAGTTTGGCACTCTTCTTCCCTTCATCCAACAGATTCATCAGCCTAGTTTGCTGCATGGTTGTATCTACCAATTCCAATAGGCTGTCCACACCCAGCTGATCGAATGCCCATTCTTCAAATCCACTCATTGGATCAACAGTTGGTTTTTGTTTCTTGTAGAATCCAAACTTCCATTGAAAATATCTTTGCACTCTTTTGAAGTTGGGATCTACCTTATCCTTATTAGATATCTGCTCCCTCCTTTCATATGGCATTGAGGGCTTCCTTGGAGCAGGTTCCTCAACTTGTTGTCCCCCAAAGGTTTCAACAAGATGAGTAAGAGTATCTATTGCAGATACGAACAGGTCAGTAGGTTCTTCTTGTTGTACATTTGTACCTACCACCTCCATCTGCTCAACACTTAATTCCCCCTGACTTACATGCTCATCAGCAGGGTTAGCAGCTGACTGCTCTTCCCCCTGAACTATTGCAGAATTTGCAGGGTCTTGTATTGTTGTGTCAACATCCACAGCAAGTGCAGACTCACTAGTCTTATGTGGTTCTTCAGTTACCTCAGCAGGTTGCTCAATAACAACCTCTCCAGTCTCAGTAGGCAAAACAATCTTTAAGGGTTGAGCTTCAATAGCTTCTTGCTCTTCTTCATCCCTTTGTTCTTCAATAGTCCTCAATTGTTTTCCTTTTCCATTCTTCTTCCTTGTAACAATCTCATTCATTCTCTTAGAAGGTTGTTCAGCTTCAGCCTTAGTAGCTTTTCTCTTTCTACTGGCTTCCTTCTGTTGCTTCTTCAAAACTTCAGCAACAGACTTCTTCTTAGCAACAGCAGGGTCAGTTACTTCAATTTTAGCTGGACCCTTAGCAGACTCAGCAGTTTCTATTATTTTCTTGCTTATCTTCCTAGGCTTTGACATTTCTAAGGTTTTTCTTTTGTCAGTAGCCTTTCTCTTCTCAGAAACCTTCTTGGTTGCAGCAGTCTTAACAACTTGCTTAACCTGCTCACCACCAGCATCAACATCTCACCATCATCATTGTTAGTAATACCATCCGCAATGAAAGCGATTTAAGGATCTAGATCTATAAATTACACGCAATAAAATAACTAGATCTACATCTACAAGGGGGGTTGTAGATCATACCTCTTGGATCTCAAAATCCAAGTAGAAGAACCGCAATAGGAAGAACAAAAGGATGGTGTGAAGAGCACCACGATCTTCTGCACGTGTGATCCGAGAAACTCTCGGTGGAAGGAAATCCTCGACTCGATTCCTTCCGATATACTACCCGAAAAAACCTCCAAGATTTTCCCCACTTCCCCTTGGCCAAAATTTTTATTCCTCTCTCTAAGAGATGGAAGTCGAAATTTATGTGTGTATTAGGCTTGGGAGAACTCTCTTTATATAAGAGAGTAATCCTTGTCCTCCAAGGATTTTATTTTGCAAATAAAATAAATCCAATAAATAAAGATAATCCCAAAATATTTTAGAACAAATCTAGAATAATATTTATCTTTATTTCTTAACATAAAATATTTATCTAATAAATATTTTGTGCACATGTCTTATTAATACACAAGAAAACCAATTTCTTGTTTCCTAAACATGCCTTGGCCGAAAATTTGATTATTGACCTAGTCAATATTATTTTCGGCTATAACACTAATTTTGCCAAGATTATGAAAAATGTCTTTTCCACATATTTAATTATTTAGCCCAACTAATTTAATAGTCCACTAAAAAATTAATTCACATATCGTTTTAATTAAAGTCCAACAAGAACTAAATTAATATTATTAGGATTCGACGTCCGAGAATAGCTATGCTATATTGAAGGCACGTCGGGGACCATGGACTAATAATCAGCAGCTCCGATAAATCAAATAAATAATTATCTTACGAACAGAATAATTATATTCGATAAATCAATCACAGGAATATGCCACCATAATCCCGTGACTGCACTCCTCCGATTATGAGATTATATTTATCTCCTCACAAGAATAGTAATAAGCATCCATTGATATAATCATTACATATGAATTAATCCTCCATAGACTGTTCATTCTAAATCGGGAAGTTACCGTTAACCCTTTTTAGAACCTCTTATCCTTATTTACCATTAACCCCCTAGTGATCAATTAATTCATACAACTAACTGGTAGCTAATCACTGTAATATGAACTCCATCGATCGAACAGTTTCTAGGATTAACAAATAAGAGAACTGTCTATCTACTTCCATAAATGGAAGGAATGGATTGTGTATCTGTGATAACACATACTATTCACTCAATCCAGTACAATGCCAAGATGGGGTAATTCAGACCACAGACTCAGTGTAATCCTTAACCGTCAAGTCAAACCTCATTCTGATTCAAGCAGTTGACTGTGATCACCTCAGGATTAAGATATATCCGTAAATATGATCATCAATTGATTCGATAGGACTTCTTGATTACGGAATTATATCATGAATTCTAATCAAATCGGTCTAGCCCTATATGATATATCTATCATATATAAATGCCCCACTAGGTTCTCTTAACCGAATGTCCGGATAAGACAATCACACCTATTGTGTTCTGGGCGCATTAATAGCACGTTAAAGGAGATACCCGATACTCTCGATTAACTTCACTACAGGCTAATTGTATTTTAAGTACATCTTCCCTAACTCAATCCTCTCATGTATATCCCATACACTGAGTTAAGTGATTACATAAACGATATACTTTAGGGTTTTCTGTAATGTAAATACAATTGTCACATCGGTGAATATGAGAATAATAAATATGAATAATAATATCATTTCATTTATTAAATAAAACAATTACAAAATTGTCTTTCGGGCATTACACCTAACAATCATCACTTTGTGTACCCTCAGCATCCATATCTTCAAGATCATCCAAACCCGGAATAGGAGTAGCAACTTATGGCTTGTACCTCGATTTGTTAATCTTTTCAGATGAAATATCAGGTATCTGAAAATGATTCAACAAGGTCTGAATCAGTAGACCTAGGGCTTGACTTTAGACTTCTTTATACCATCTCTATCTTCAATAAACACCTTCTTCAAGTAGTGTATAAAGAATCCAGTCCAATCAAACTTCATACTTCTGCAGATGATGATTAGCATATCTATCTTAGGTCCATACAGAGTATCTAGACTTCCAATGAATCCCAAAATGGTTTTGGCAATCAATTTGCTCTCAGGTTATACTCAAATCCAATATGCTTCATATTAATGCCTAGAGATGAAGGTATATCCTCATTTGTCTTTATTGCATCCACGAACTTCATCCTTGGCAGATTCATCGCTTTTGGATTAGTAGGTGCACCATTTCTAGGTCCAAAATGAAATGACCTTCTTAGTAGGTCTGAAGGTATTTCAATCTCTCTTCCATTAACTGTCGTAGTAAAGGCCTCTCTACCTTCATCTATGGCAATATTCCTCCAGAATTCCAATACATTAATATATGAAATTCTCTCCAATCTTCTATTGATAACATTCTCCAAACCAGCAAACCGTCTGATTCTTCGTCCTATGTTAATGGCTAGTTCAGTAGAGTGATAGTCATTAACATAACCTCTTACACTTTGACTGGTACAAATATGAACATCATCCTTGTTTGCCATTATAAGTGAATGAGATGAAGAAGAAAGCTTTCAAATCTGTGTTCACACAAAGTAATTTCAGAGAGATCGCAGATTGAGATTTATGAGTGTGAACTCTGTGTCTATGTCTTTGTATATAGACAGAGGTGGTTGTAACTGTCAGAGCTCAAACTGTGGTATTAACCACGATTAAATCTGAGTGAATGTTGTCTTGACACATGGCCCGTTATTTTTCCATAATGTTTTGTAACCGTCAGATCATGTAACTACGGTTACAAAGATAGAATAAATATCCTGTCACTTGCTTTTTGACTTTTGTAAGTTTGACTGTGTAACGTTACCTTCAGCAGCCTTAACATCAGTAGACTTGGCTCAGCAGCCTGCTAACAAATAAGCCTCAGCAGCCTGCTGACAGAATTACTCTGTTGATCTTCTATTCTTCCTTGTTTTGTCCAACTGATAATACAAGATGAAGTTTCATACCAATGACTAATCTGTCAAGTGAGCTCACCCAACATGACAAAGACCAATCCCCTTGGCAAATTTATTTGCTCAATTGTCTAAACATAAGTACATGGAATTGTTGATACCAATGACTAATCTGCTAAGTGAGCTCACCCAACATAGCTACCCTTTGGTGAATTCCAGTACATTGCTGATCAAAGATGTATCAGTCAACTTTTATAATTCCAAGTTCTGTCCTTAGTTTAGCAAATCTTTCACTATCCAATGGTTTAGTGAAAATGTCAGCAAGTTGATCTTCAATAGGGATGTAAAGAACCACCACATCCTTCTTTTCAACATGATCTCTTATAAAATGATGTCTCACATCAATATGCTTGGTTCTTGAGTGCAAAACAAGATTTTCAGTAATTGCAATTGCACTTGTGTTGACACATATGATTGGGATTTCTTTTTCTTCAATCCCATAATCCCTTAACTGTTGTCTTAATCACAGTATTTGTGCACAACAACTTCCAGCAGCAATATATTCAGCTTCAACAGTGGAAGTTGATATTGAATTCTGTTTCTTGCTGAACCAGGAAACTATTCTATTTCCCATCAATTGACAAGTTCCTGTGGTGCTTTTTCTATCAATCTTGCAACTAGCATAATCAAAATCTGAGTAGGATATAACCTTGAAACTTCTATCTTTTGAGTAACATATTCCCACATCTAGTGTTTCTTTAGGTACTTGAGAATTCTTTTGACTGCACCTAAATGACTTTCCTTAGGCTTTGATTGAAATCTTGCACAAACACCTACAACAAAGGATATATCAGGTCTGCTGGCAGTAAGGTACAGCAGACTGAATATCATCCTTCTGTATAAAGTCTGATCAACATCTTTGCCTTCTTTATCTTCATCCGATCTAATGTTTGTACTCATAGAAGTTGATACCTTGATGCTGTTTTCCATACCAAATTTCTTCAGCAACTCCTTGGTATACTTGGTTTGATGAATGAAGATTCCATATTTCATCTGTTTGACTTGCAAACCCAAAAAGTAATTCATTTCACCCATCATACTCATTTGAAACTTACTTTTCATCAGATTTGCAAACTTCTCACATAGCAATTCATTTTCAGAACCAAAGATTATGTCATCAACATAAATCTTACCAACAGGGTGTTGTCTCCTTCACTGATTCTGAAAAGAGTCTTGTCAATGGTACCTTTGGTAAAACCATTGTCCACCAAGAATTGAGATAGGGTCGCATACCATGCTCTTGGTGCTTGTTTCAAACCATAAAGTGCTTTATTGAGTCTGTACACTTTATCTTCTTGATCTTTAACTTCAAAACCAGGAGGTTGCTGAACATAGAACTCCTCTTCCAGAATGCCATTCAAGAATGCATTTTCGACATCCATCTGATATACTTTGATGTTTTTATAAGCAGCATATGCCAAGAATAATCTAATAGCTTCCAATCTTGCAACAGGGGCATATGTCTCATCAAAATCTATTTCTTCTGCTTGATAATAGCCTTTTGCTACTAGTCTAGCCTTATTCCTCACAATGGTACCAGATTCATCCAATTTGTTTCTGTATACCCATTTTGTGCCAATTATATTTGCATGATTAGGCCTTTTCACTAGTGTCCAAACTTCATTTCTTTCAAATTCATTCAATTCTTCTTGCATAGCAATTATCCAATCTGGATCTGATATTTCTTCTTCAACAACTTTAGGTTTCATTTGAGATAGAAAACATGTAAACATTGCTTTTAGTTGTCTTCTAGTCCTCACACCTTGCTGTATGTTGCCAATAACTTGTTCAACAGGGTGATCTCTTAACCATTGTGGATTCTGGTTGGATTGTTGAGTTCCAAATCCAAGACCTGTCCTATCACCATAGGGCTTTCCAGATTTGAATATAGTGGAGGAACAAGATTGTTCAGCAGATTCAGCGGCTACTGAATGTTCAGCAGACTAATGCTGATTCTGTCCAACTTCTTTTTCCTTTCCTTTGACAATTCTCAATTCAGCTTTCAATCTTTCAACTTCTGATTGAAGAGCTTCTTTTTTTGCCTTCACAATCTCATAACCAGATTGTATTATCGTCAGTTGATTAAGGATGGCATCCAAAGTTTCTTCATTATCAGAATTTTTAGGATTTGAACCACAGGTGGATTCACAATCACTTTTAGCAGGAGTGTTAATTGATACGGAATTGTATACCTCCTCTGTTTCATCCATATTTGCCATCAAGGCATAATCATCCATTTTAGGAACCAGTGCAGTGTCATCAGATTCATTTCCCTTATCTGATTCAACTTCATAACCAGATTCATCTTCAGCAACCATTGCTTTCTTTCCAAGTCTTCTTTGCTGACTTTTGCTTTTGAGTAGATCTGGACAATCAGGTCTGAAATGTCCAGGTTTCTTGTAGTTGAAGCAAAGATAGTCAGGTTCCTTTTTTGTTTTAACTCAGGACAATTGGGTTTGAAATGTCCTGGTTTCTTGCAATGATAGCACAAATAATCATTGTCTTTCTTTGATTCATCCTTTTTCTTTTCACTGAATTTCTTTGTGAAATTCCTTGGTGAACTCTTTCCAGTTTTCATCAATCTAATTTTCTTGCTCAGTAAGGCAATCTGCTCTTGCATCTCATCCAGCAACTCATCTTGAGCTCCTGATGTTTCTTCTTGATGTGCAGTAGCCAATGTTGTAGTCTTTGGTTCTTCTATTTCTGTCTCAGGCACCAGTTTCTTACTAAATTCATATGCCTTGAGATCTAAGAACAATTTGAAGGTGTCCTCTTCATGTAGACTTCTCATTTATTCTATTGATGTCACCTTTATCTCCCAAACTTCTTTTGCAGGTAATGCCTCGAAAAATTTTGAATTGACTCTTTCCTATGTGTACTTCACATTCAGTAGGGTGAGTTCATCCATGATTGCAATGAACCTTGACTCCATTTGTTCAATGGTTTCACTTGGCTTCATTTTAAACTCCTGGACTTCATCTTTGCTACACTGATCTTGTTCTTCTTGATAGCATCAGTGCCTTCACAGATTAACAGCAACTTATCCCAAAGTTCTTTTGCAGTTTTGCAATCTTTCACCTTCATGTACATATTGCTATCCAATGTTCTGTAAATGATATCAATAGCAATGTTGTTGAGGTTTGCCTTTTTTCTATCTTCAGCTGTCCATTCTCTCTTTGGCTTTATAATGTACTGAGTTTCATTATCCACAGTTATGGCCTTGGTGATATCCAATGGTCCGTCAGTCAGTACATCCATCATTTCATCATGTGTTGTAGCTAAATACGCCTGCATACGACGTTTATACTCATCAAAACGATCTAAAGAACACATCAACATTGTTCTAGCATACTGGTTGTTGTCCATGATGCAAAGCTTTGAAAATTAGAAACTTGAAAAAGATTTTCAAAGTATTTTCACAAGCACAACAAGTAGGATTACTTCAGAACAGAAGCACTACTTCGATACCAATTGTTGGTCCCTTGAAAAGGCTTTGGTTAAGTTTAGAAGGGGGGTGAATAAACTTAACACTTAAAACTTTTGGAGTTAACAAACTCAGCAACTTCAGCAGTCTGCTGATACTCAGTAGTCTGTTGATGCTCAATAGTCTGCTGACTATTGACTTTTACTGAATTTGTTGCAGCGGAATATATTTAAATTAAGCCATAATAGTTGTTGTTAAAATATGATATTAAGTATTAGATACTCAATAGTGTATGTGTGTGAATCAGTTGCTAGTTCAGTAGATTGATGTGCTAGATATACTATATGCAGAATATAAATGCAGAAAGTAAGTAGGCAGTTTTTATAGTGGTTCTAGGTGGTGTAATCTTGTACTCCACTCTTCTCCTGTGATGTTGGAGGTAATTCACTAGAGATCTTTGATGTAGCCGTTACAAAAATCCCTAAGTTGTTTGTCCTTCACCAATAGCTATGGCTTCACAAACTGAACTCTTGGAACAGGTAAGATTGTTGCTCCAAAGTCTTCCACTGGTCCTTGAAGGGTAGGATTGCCTCTTCACCAGCTCCACCACAAACAACAGACCTTGACACCTCAAAAGGTGCTTCACTGTCTCAGCAGGTTTCTTGTAAAGAAAGATTGAATCAAGTAAGTGATTCAGCTTTCAACAGCTTGATCAGGTTGATATGATCAGCAGCTTGAGGTCTTCAAGTGAGTAAACATGATGTAGCTTGAAAGCAGATTACACTTGAAGAATTTTACTGGATCAGTAGCTTTATGCTCAGTAGGGTCAGGAGGGTGACTTTCTAGATAAGAATTTGAAGCTCAAGATTATATGTTGTTTTTCCTCAAAAATCATCGATCATCATATGTATCTGAATTAGGAGTCCGCTATTTTTAGGTTGGAATCCTTGTGACTTATATTTGAAATTCAAATATAGCCATTTCAGACTTGTCCTATCTTGACTTGCTTTTTCTGACTGTTCCTAGGACTGACACTGTCAGATTCCTTTTTGACAGTATACAGTCTGTCCACCCTTTGACTTGTATCCACTGGATAAAGGTCTGAATCATCCCAACGTCCCTTTAATCTTAACCATTGATTTGTTTGATAAAATCAGAGGTTGTTAGCTGTCCCTTTCTTTGTAGTCTTCCAATGTAACCTCAGAATAATTCGAAGTATATGTATCAGCAGGTTCTTGTGATCATAAGTCTACTGAAGTACATATCAGTCAGCTGAACCATATCTTGCTATGTTTATGAAACAATGCAGCACACTTCTTTTATCTAACTTTTTATTGTGAAGTTAGACTACACCATTTGAAATATAACTAAGTTCCAATTACCACTTAACTTGTGGAACTTAGACCTTGTACACAAGGTATATGTAATCAGTTTAGGTCATCACAGACTTCCCTATAATCTGATTCCATATCCTTGACTTTATTTACTAAGTTTGATCCCTTAGCCTTCAATAACTGTGTTTGAGCCCTCAGTCTTCAGTCTTCAGCAGGTTCCTAACTAGTCTACTAACCTAGATACCCTACTGACCTAGACAGGTCTGCTGATGAAAGTCAGCTAACCTTTTACAGTGCTTGTTCGATCAAACCTATACAAGATCAAACTCTAATAAACCTATACATATGATCTAGACATCTTTTTGTGTTTGCTTTATAACAGCTAGTCTAGCTCTCATCACTAAAACTCAAAAATAAGTCCAACAGTTGTAAACCCCCATTTTGATTAAACTCTACTATAATTTTATATACAAAAAGTTGTAAACCCCCGTTTGAGTAACTCCACTATACAATTATATACGAAATGTTGTAAACCCCCGTTTTAAGTAAACTCTACTATAATTATATACAAAAAGTTTTAAACCCCTGTTTTGATTAAACTCTACTATAAAATTATATACAAAATGTTGTAAAACCCCGTATTGATTACAATCTACTATAATTTTATATACAAAAAGTTGTAAACCCCCATTTTGAGTGAACTCTACTTTACAATTTGATACAAAAGTTGTAAACAACTGTTTCGAGTAAACTCTACTACAATTATATATTATAAGTTGTAAACCCCCGTTTTGTGTAAACTATACTATACAATTATATACGAAAAGTTGTAAACCCCTGTTTTGAGTAAACACTACTATAATTTTATATACAAAAAGTTTTAAACCCCTTTTTTGAGTAAACTCTACTACAATTATATACGAAAAGTTGTAAACCCGTGTTTTTATAAAAATCTACTACAATTATATAAGAAAAGTTGTAAACCCCTGTTTTGATAAAACTCTACTACAATTATATAGAAAAAGTTGTACACTCCCTATTTTGAGTAAACTTCACAATAATTTTATATACAAAAAGTTGTAAACCTCAATTTTGAGTAAAATCTACTACACAATTATATACAAAAAATTGTAAACCCCCGTTTGAGTATACAATTATATACAAAATTTGTAAACCCCTATTTTGAGTAAACTTTCTTACAATTATGTACCATAAGTTGTAAATCCCCGTTTTGAGTAAAATCTGCTACAATTATATACGAAAAGTTTTAAACCCCTTTGAGTAACTCTACTAAAATTATATACGAAATGTTATAAACCCCAGTTTTGAGTAAACTCTGCTACAATTATATCCGAAAAGTGATTAACCCCTATTTTGAGTACACTCTAAAGTACAATTATATATAAAAAGTTGTAAACCCCTGTTTTGATTAAACTCTACTATACAATTATATACAATAAGTTGTAAAATCCCGTTTTGAGTAAACTCTACTATAATAATATACAAAAAGGTGTAAACCTTGTTTGAATAAACACTACTACAATTATATAAAAAAAGTTGTAAACCCCCATTTTCTGTAAACTCTACTATAATTTTTTATTCAAAACGTTCTAAACCCCCGTTTGAGTAAACTCTACAATATAATTATATACGAAAATTTGTAAACCTCCGTTTTGATTAAACTCTAGTAAAAATATATACAAAAAGTTGTAAACCCCAGTTTTGATAAAACTCTACTATGCAATTTTATACAAAAATTTGTAAACCCCAGTTTGAGTAAACTCTACTAGACAATTATATACGAAAAGTTGTAAACCTGCGTATTGAGTAAACTCTACTACAATTATATACAAAGAATGTAAACCAAAGTTTTGATTAAACTCTACTATACAATTGTTTAAAAAAAGTTTAAAACGCCGTTTTGATTAATCTCTACTATAATTTTATATACAAAAATTGCAAACCCCCATTTTGAGTGAACTCTACTATACAATTATATACGAAAAGTTGTAAACCCCTGTTTGGAGTAAACTCTACAACAATTATATACGATAAGTTGAAAACCCCTGTTTTGAGTAAACTCTACTACAATTATATACAAATAGTTGTAAACCCCCATTTTGAGTAAATTCTACGACAATAATATACAAAAAGTAGTAAACCCCCGTTTTTAGTAAACTCTACTATAATTTTATGTACAAAAAGTTGTAAGCCCGCGTTTTGAGTAAACTCTACTATACAATTATATACAAAAAGTTGTAAACCCCCGTTTTGATTAATTTCTACAAAACAATTATATACAAAAAGTTGTAAACCCCAGTTTGAGTAAACTCTACTATAATTTTATTTACAAAAAGTTCAAAACCCCCGTTTTGTGTAAACACTACTATCCAATTATATACAAAATCTCATAAACCCGTGTTTTGAGTAAACTCTACTACAATTATATAGAAAAAGTTGTAAACCCCTATTTTGAGTAAACTCTACTATACAATTATATAAAAAAAAGTTGTAAACCCCCGTTTGAGTATATAATTATATACAAAATTTGTAAACCCCCGTTTTGGGTAAACTCTACTACAATTATGTACCATAAGTTGTAAACCCCCGTTTTGAGTAAACTCTACTACAATTATGTAAGGAATGTTGTAAACCCCTTTGAGTAAACTCAACTACAATTATATACGAAAAGTAATAAACCCCCATTTTCAGTAAACTCT
Organism: Gentiana dahurica var. dahurica; assembly: GCA_024500145.1. Lineage (NCBI taxonomy): Eukaryota > Viridiplantae > Streptophyta > Magnoliopsida > Gentianales > Gentianaceae > Gentiana > Gentiana dahurica. The sequence goes on from CM044907.1 coordinate 45,892,829, forward strand.
ACTACAATTATATACGAAAAGTTGTTAACCCCCGTTTTGAGCACACTCTACTATACAATTATATAAAAAAAGTTGTAAACCCCCGTTTTGATTAAATTCTACTAAACAATTATATACAAAAAGTTGTAACCAGTTTTGAGTAAACTCTACTACAATAATATACAAAAAGGTGTAAACCCAGATTGAGTAAACACTACTACAATTATATATAAAAAGTTGTAACCCCCCATTTTCAGTAAACTCTACTATAATTTTATATACAAATGTTTTAAACCCCCGTTTGAGTAAACTCTACTATATAATTATATATGAAAAGTTGTAAACCCCCGTTTTGACTAAACTCTACTACAAATATATACATAAAGTTGTAAACCCCCATTTTGATTAAACTATACTATACAAATAAATACAAAAAGTTGTAAAACCCAGTTTGAGTAAACTCTACTATACACTTATATACGAAAAGTTGTAAACCTCCGTTTGAGTAAACTCTACTACACTTATATACAAAAATTAGTAAACCCCCGTTTTGATTAATCTCTGCTATACAATTATATACAAAAAGTTGTAAAACCCCATTTTGAGTAAACTCTACTATAATTTTATATACAAAAAGTTTTAAACCCCTTTTTTGAGTAAACTCGACTACAATTATACACTATAAGTTGTAAACCCCCGTTTTGAGTAAACTCTACTACAATTATATATGAAAAGTGGTAAACCACCGTTTGGATTAACCTCTACGACTATTATATACAAAAAGTCGTAAACCCCTGTTTTTAGTAAACTCTACTATAATTTTATATACAAAAAGTTGTAAACCCCCATTTTGATTAATTTCTACAAAACAATTATATACAAAAAGTTGTAAACCTCAGTTTTAGTAAACTCTACTATAATTTTATATACAAAAAGTTGAAAACCCCCATTTTTAGTAAACACTACTATCCAATTATATACAAAAACTCGTAAACCCCTATTTTGAGTAAACTCTACTACAATTATAAAGACAAAGTTGTAAACCACCATTTTGAGTAAACTCTACAATAATTTTATATACAAAAAGTTGTAAACCCCCATTTTCAGTAAACTCTATTATACAATTATATACAAATAGTTGTAAACCCATGTTTGAGTATACAACTATATACAAAATTTGTAAACCCCCGTTTTGATTAAACTCTACGACAATTATGTACCATAAGTTGTAAACCCCTATTTTGAGTAAACTCTACTACAATTTATACGAAAAGTTGTAAACCCCTTTGAGTAAACTGTATTACAATTATATATGAAAAGTTATAAACCCCCATTTTGAGTAAACTCTACTACAATTATATATGAAAAGTGGTTAACCCCCATTTTGAGTACACTCTACTCTACAATTATATTAAAAAAGTTGTAAACCCCTGTTTTGATTAAAAAAGTTGTAAAACCCTGTTTTGAGTAAACACAAAAAGGTGTAAACCCTTTTGAGTAAACACTACTATAATTATATAAAAAAAAGTTGTAAAACTCTATTTTCAGTAAAATCTACTATAATTTAATATACAAAACGTTCTAAACCCCCGTTTGAGTAAACTCTACTATATAATTATATACAAAAAGTTGTAAACCCCTGTTTGGATTAAACTCTAGTACAAATATATACAAAAAGTTGTAAACCCCCGTTTTGATTAAATTCTACCTTACAATTATATACGAAAAGTTGTAAACCCTAGTTTGAGTAAACTCTACTATACAATTATATACAAAAAGTTGTAAACCTCCGTTTTGAGTAAACTCTACTTCAATTATATACAATAAGTTGTAAACCCCCGTTTTGATTAAACAGTACTATACTTTTATATACAAAAAGTCGCAAACCCCCGTTTTGAGTGAACTCTACTATACAATTATATACGAAAAGTTGTAAACCTATGTTTGGAGTAAACTCTACAATACTTTTATATACAAAAAGTTT
>CM044907.1:45895086-46047679 GCA_024500145.1 Gentiana dahurica var. dahurica
GCATAGCAACTTTTTTATTCACAACAAGAAGTCCGAGGTTCTCTTATACACACGTGAGTGCCCATGTGCCTCATTCCGCTCTTTGTATAGGACTGGGATGATGCCACTATACCAAGAACGGGTAAGCCAAACAAATGCAAAAGAGGTTAAGTAGATTTTGCTAATAAAAATTTTGAGAATGACATTTAATGGCCTCGAGCCTATGGGGAAACTACGCGTTATTACGTAATTAGCTCGGAGCTTATAAGCGGCGAGTTAGTCTTAAAATATTTCCAAAAACAGTCCGATTCCATTCAGTGAGCTTGTACCCAAGTTTTTTAAGCTTATTTGCCAACAGCCACATACCTTGACCATCTTCCGGTTCAGCCCAAACAGATTTAACCAAGTCATAAAAAGAAGCCTCATCTGGCCAAACATTAAGAAACCGAAAGGAAGCCTTTTGAATGGGTGTCACACCACATCTAGCAAGCAGAGGGCAATGGTCCGATAAAACACGTGGAAGATGTAAAACCTGTGTCATGTTGAAATGATCTAGCCAAGCCTCATTGTAGAAAACTCTATCCAGCCGCTGCCATATATTGCGATTATACCAGGTTAATTGGGAGCCTTCAAAGGACGGTTCAAAAAGATTAGCCGTCTGGACGCACTCATTAAAGTCCGACATGGCATTAGCATTGGGGGACGTGCCTCCCTTCCTCTCTTCCAACAACCGAACAATTTTAAAGTCGCCTCCTAAAATCCATGGCCGGTCGTGAGCTTCCGCCCGACCCTTAATTGCATGCCAGAGAGGGGTGCGTGCTTGGCGTGAGTGTTTCGCATATATGCCTGAAACCACAAAGTTGTCTCCATTCTGGTCTGTGACCTCAGCTGTACACATTTGATCACAGTCCGTGGATATAGAACAAGTAACGCCAGACCAGAAGAACCATATTTTACCTCGCAAAAGAGGTTGAGAGAAATCAAATCCAAGCTTAAGACGAATGTTGGAGCACAAATTAATAGAACACAAGGGTTCAATCAAAACAAGCATTTTAACATTGTTGCGTGTACAAATGTTCTTAAGACAAGTTTGAGAATCGTTATTACCAATTCCTCGAACGTTCCAGAATAAGATGTTGATCGGACTAAACATTGGAAGACCGGAGCTGATAAGTTACTGACGGGGCTGAATCCGAAATAATTTTTGCTTTACCTTTTTTCCTCCGCTTTTTAGCTGTTGCGGTGATTGAAGAAATACCTTCCGATTTATTCGCCTCAAGAGGTTGATCTCCACTTACAACTGTATCCGTCTCAAAAGTCTCTCCCTCATTTGTTTGGTCCTCTTCGAGAAGTTCCACGACGGGAAGATCCACTTGTTCTTGCAAAGGGTTTAAGTCCAGCTGTAAGATATCAGTTGAGGAATTAAAAGCTTCTGTCGGTTGAATTTCTGTCTGTTTAAACCGTTGGTCAAGAGTAGCATGGAAATCCTTCAGCTCAGTGATGTCCAATCCTCGAGAGCAGCCATTATCTGCCGACTGAGGACGGTTAGCATTCTGTCGAATGCGGTCTTCTTTTAGCAGAGAAAGGTGGGTTGTCTCCATTAGCTCTTCTTCAACTAAAGACTCAAGGACGCTAAAAGTATTATGCGTGGTGGTGGTGTCCATAGGTTGCGTCTGTTGCAACGGTGGTGTGATTGGAGGAATAGCATTTCCAGTAGAAGTTCCCGCTGCTGTAGTCACACTACCGGCGTGTAACTCCGAAGGAGCTATAGGAGTAACAATGCTATGCTGCTTCACTTGATAGACCTGTTGAGGCTTGCTAGGATTAGTTTCAGGAATACGCGTATCGGACCTCTTCGTGAGACTATTATCCTTATTAGTATTCTTCCTAACATTTTCTGGTGGAGGATTTTTCCTTCGACATTTCGCTTCCGCATGGCCAATGCGGTGACAGAAGGAGCAATAATCGGGCCAAAACTCTGCATTAACTTCTTGCCAATGCCCATTATGAACATCCTCACCCAACCAAATACGCGTACACCGCGGTTTTAGTATATCAACCTCAACAAGAACACGCGCAACCGACGGTCTCCTCATATCAGTTGTAGCCGCGTCTATTTGTAAAGGTCGGCCAAGCAAACTGCCAATTTTAGTAACATATTTAGCATTAAAGAAAGGAAGTGGTAAACCTGGTAATTCAAACCAAATGGGAACCAAGGAGCAATCCGCATTACAATGGAAATCGATTGTCCATTTGGATAACACAAACCGGTTAGATCCCATAAACCATTCACGACGCGTAAACAACCTATTATAGTCTTCTTGACATCCCGGGTGGACCAAGACATGTTTCGTATCAAGCAAACCAATTTTGCATGTAGCCTTCAAGTCGAGCCGTAAGAAAAATTTTCGAATGTCATCAATACGAGGCCTGTAATCCGGAAATCGAGCTACCAATGCATTTGCAAAAGGCCGTGAGAGAACCTCAAGTTCGTTACGTGAGACGAAAAGAGCTGGTTCCCCTTTGCACGTCCCATACACCCCAAAATCCGGGATATCCGTAGCTGAATTCCCAGTTACAGCTGCATATGACTTCAATGGCTGATTAGGGGGGTCCGGCGGCTTGAGCGATTCAACAGGTTCCGCCATCTTCCCACCGTAACAACAGCAGGGGCAACTTGCCGCACACGACACCAGTCCAGAAAAAAAACAGTCAAACCCTAGAAACCGTGCTCACGATGACGAACAGGGCGGTGGGTCAACAGCAGATCCTAGAAACCCTCAAAATTATAGTAGAGTTTAATCAAAACGAGGGTTTTCAACTGTTTGTATATAAAATTATAGTAAAGTTTAGTCAAATGGTGGTTTACAACTCATTGTATATAATTGTATAGTAGAGTTTACTCAAAACGGGGGTTTACAACTTTTTGTACATAATTGTATAGTAGAGTTTACTCAAAATGGGGGTTTACAACTTTTTGTATATAATTGTATAGTAGAGTTTACTTAAAATGGGGGTTGCAACTTTTGTATCTAATAGTATAGTAGAGTTTACTCAAAACGGGGGTTTACAATTTTTTGTATGTAAAATTACAGTAGAGTTTAATCAAAATGGGGTTTTTCAACTTTTTGTATATGAATGTATAGTAGAGTTTAATCAAAATAGTGTTTACAACTTTTTGTATATAATTGTAGTAGAGTTTATTGAAAACGGGGGTTTACAAATATTCATATATAATTAAATAATAGATTTTACTCAAACAGGAGTTTACAACTTTTTGTATATAAAATTATAGTAAAGTTTAATCAAAACGGGGGTTTACAACTTTTTGTATATAATTGTTATAAAATTATGGTAGAGTTTACTACAGACGAGGGTTTACAACATTTTGTATAGTAGAGTTTACTCAAAATAGGGGTTTACAATATTTTGTATATAATTGTAGTAGAGTTTACTCAATACGGGGGTATACAACTTTTTGTATATAATTGTATACTAGAGTTTACTCAAATGGCAGTTTACTACTATTTGAATATAAAATTATAGTAGAGTTTAATCAAAACGGGGGTTTTCAACGGTATGTATATAAATTTATAGTAAAGTTTACTCAAATGATGGTTTACACTCTTTGTATATAATTGTATAGTAGAGTTTAGTCAAAACGGGGGTTTATAACTTTTTGTATAGTAGATTTTACTCAAAATGGGGGTTTACAACTTTTTGTATATAATTGTATAGTAGAGTTCACTCAAAACGGGGGTTTACAAATTTTTGTCGATAAAATTATAGTAGAGTTTAATCAAAACGGGGGTTTACAACTTTTTGTATATAATTGTATAGTAGCGTTTAATCAAATTGTATACAACTTTTGTATATAGTTGTCATAGAGTTTACTTGTATAGTAGAGTTTACCCAGAATGGGGTTTACAACTTATAGTATATAATTGTAGTAGAGTTTACTCAAAACCTGGGTATATTTCATATATAATTGTATAGAAGAGTTTACTCAAACGGAAGTTTACAACTTTTTGTATATAAAATTATAGTATAGTTTCATCCAAACGGGGGTTTACAACTTTTTGTATATAATTGTAAAGTAGAGTTTACTCAAAATGGGGGTTTACAACTTATAGTATATAATTGTAGTAGAGTTTACTCAAAACAGGGGTTTACAACTTTTCGTATATAGTTGTCGTAGAGTTTACTCAAAACGGGAGGTTTACAAATTTTCGTATATAATTGTTGTAGAGTTTACTCACAATGGGTGTTTACAAATTATAGTATGTAATTGTAGTAAAGTTTACTCAAAACAGGGGTTTACAACTTTTTGTATATAAAATTGTAGTAGAGTTTACTCAAACGGGGGTTTAGGCATTTTCGTATATAATTGTATTGTAGAGATTACTCAATCGGATGTTTACAACTTTTTGTATATAAAATTATAGTAGAGTTTAATCTAAACGGGGGTTTACAACTTTTTGTATATAATTGTATAGTAGAGTTTACTCAAAACGGGGGTTTACAACTTTTGGTATATAAATGTATAGTAGAGTTTAATCAAAATGGGGGTTTACATTTTTTTGTATATAAAATTATAGTAGAGTTTAATCAAAACAGGGTTTTACAACTTTTTGTATATAATTGTATAATAGAGTATAATCAAAACGGAGGTATACAACATTTTGTATTTAATTGTAGTAGAGTTTACACCAAACGGGGGTTTACAACTTTTCGTATATAATTGTCGTAGAGTTTACTCAAAACAAGGGTTTACAACTTATAGTATATAATTGTAGTAGAGTTTACTCAAAATAGTGGTTTAAAACTTTTTGTATATAAAATTGTAGTAGAGTTTACTCAAAACGGGGGTTTACAACTTTTTGTATATAATTGTATAGTGGAGTTTACTCAAAATGGGGGTTTACAACTTTTTGTATATTAATTTATAGTGATTTACTAAAAATAAGGGTTTACAAATTTTTATATATAATTGAAGTAGAGTTTTCTCAAAACAGGGGTTTATAATTTTGCGTATATAATTGTAGTAAAGTTTACTCAAAACGGGGGTTTACAACATAGAGTATATAATTGTAGTAGAGTTTACTCAAATGGGGGTTTAAACCCTTTTGAATATAATTGTATAGTAGAGTTTACTCAAAACGGGGGTTTAAAACTTTTTGTATACAAAATTATAGAAGTGTTTAATCAAAACGGGGGTTTACAACTTTTTGTATATAATTGTAGTAGTAGAGTTTAATCAAAATGGGGGTTTACAACTTTTCATATATAATTGTAATAGAGTTTACTCAAAACAGGGGTATACAACTTTTGTATCGAATTGTATAGTAGAGTTCACTCAAAACGGGGGTTTACAACCTTTTGTAGAGTTTAATCAAAATGGGGGTTTACAACTTTTTGTATATAATTGTCTAGTTGAGTTTACACAAAACGGGGGTTTACAACTTATAATAAATAGTTGTTGTAAAGTTTACTGAAAACAGGGGTTTACAACTTTTGTATCTAATTGTATAGTAGAGTTCACACAAAATGAGGGTTTACAACTTTTTGTATACAATATTATAGAAGAGTTTAATCAAAATAGGGGTTTACAACTTTCTACATATAATTATAAAGTAGAGTTTACACAAAATGGGGTTTACAACTTATAGTATATAATTGTAGTCGAGTATACTCAAAATAGGGGTTACGACTTTTGTATCTAATTGTATAGTAGAGTTCACTCAAAACTGGGGTTTACAACTTTTTGTATATAAAAATATAGTAGAGTTTAATCAAAACGGGGGTTTTCAACTTTTGTATATAATTGTATAGTGGAGTTTATTTAAAATGGGGGTTTACAACTTTTCATATATAATTTTAGGGTAGAGTTTAATCAAAACGAGGTTTTACAATTTTTTGTATATAATTGTATATCAGAGTATAATTAAAATGGGGGTTTACAACTTTTTGTATATAATTGTAATAGAGTTTACTCAAAATGGGGGTTTACAACATTTCATATATAATTGTATAATAGAGTGTACTCAAACGGGTGTATACAACTTTTTGTATATAAAATTATAGTAGAGTTTAATCAAAACATGGTTTTACTACTTTTGGTATATAATTGTATAGTAGAGTTTATTCAAAACAGGGGTTTACAACTTTTTGTATATAATTGTATAGTAGAGTTTACTCAAACGTGGGTTTGCAAATTTTTGTATATAAAATTATAGTAGAGTTTAAGAAAAATGAGGGTTTACAACATCTTGTATATAATTGTGTAGTAGAGTTTACTCAAAACATGGGTTTACAACTTTTCATATATAATTGTCGTAGCGTTTACTCAAATCGGGGGTTCAAAAATTTTTGTATATAATTGTATAGTAGAGTTTACTGAAAATGGGTGTTTACAACTTTTTGTATACAAAATTATATAAGAGTTTAAGAAAAACGAGAGTTTAGAACATTTGGTATAAAATTGTATTAGAAAAGTTTACTAAAAATGCGGGTTTACAACTTTTCATATATAACTGTAGTGGAGCTTACTCAAAATAGGGGTTTACAACTTTTGTATCTAGTTGTTTAGTAGATTTCACTCAAAATAAGGGTTTACAATTTTTTGTATATAAAATTATAGTAGAGTTTATTCAAAATGGGGCTTACAACTTTTTGAATATAATTGTATAATAGAGTTTAAACAAAATAGGGTTTACAACCTATAGTATATAATTGTTGTAGTGTTTACTCAAAATAGGGGTTTACAACTTTTGTATCTAATTGTATAGTAGAGTTCACTCAAAGCGGGGGTTTACAACTTTTTGTATATAAAATTATACTAGGTATTAATCAAAATAGGGGTTTACAACTTTTTGTATATAATTGTATAGTAGTGTTTAATCTAAATAGGGGTTTTAAAATTTTTGTATATAATTGTAGCAGAGTTTACTCAAAACAGGGGTTTACAACTTAGAGTATATAATTGTAGTAGAGTTTACTGAAAACCGCGTTTTATAACTTTTTGTATATAATTGTAGTAGAGTTTACTCAAACGGTGTTTAGAACTTTTCGTAGATCATTGTATAGTAGAGTTACTCAAACGGGGGTTTACAAGTTTTTGTATATAAATTTATAGTAGAGTTTAATCAAAATAGGGGTTTACAACATTTTGTATATAATTGTATAAAAGATTTTACTCAAAACGGGGGTTTACAACTTTTCGTATATAATTGTATAGTAGATTTTACTCAAACGGTGGTTTACAACTTTTTGAACATAAAATTATAGTAGAGTTTAATCAAAACGGGGGTTTACAACTTTTTGTATATAATTGTATTGTAGTGTTTACTCAAATACGGGGTTTACAACGTTTCGTATATAATGTCGTAGAGTTTACTCAAAACGAGGGTTTACAACTTTTCATATATAATTGTAGTAAAGTTTTTTTTTTTCTGAAAACGGGGGTTTACAACTTTTCATATAAAATTGTTGTAGAGTTTACTCAAAATAGGGCCTTATAACTTATAGTATTTAATTGTAGTAGATTTTACTCAAAACAGGGGTTTACAAGTTTTTGTATATAAAATGGTAGTAGAGTTTACTCAAAACAGGGGTTTACAACATTTTGTATATAAAATTGTAGTAGAGTTTACTCAAAACAGGGGTTTACAACTTTTCGTTTATAATTGTATAGTAGAGTTCTCTCAAAATGGGGGTTTACAACTTTTGTATATAAAATTATAGTAGAGTTTAATAAAAATGCGGTTTTACAATATTTTGTATATAATTGTAAAGTAGAGTTTAATCAAAACAAGGGTTTACAAATTTTTATATATAATTGTTGTAGAGTTTACTCAAAACGGGTGTATATAACTTTTAGTTGTATAATAGAGTTTACTCAAATGGGGGTTTACAACTTTTTGTATATAAAATTATAGTAGAGTTTAATCAAATCGGGGTTTTACAACTTTTTGTACATAGTTGTATAGTAGAGTTTAATCAAAACGGGGGTTTATAACTTCTTGTACATAATTGTAGTAGAGTTTACTCAAAATAAGGGTTTAGAAATTTTTGTATATAATTGTATAGTATAGTTTACTCGAAACGGGGGTTTACAAGTTTTTGTATATTAAATTATAGTAGAGTTTACTAAAAATAGGGGTTTACAACTTTTTGTCTGAGTTTTTGTATATATGTGTAGTTGAGTTTACTCAAAACGGGGGTTTACAACATTTTGTATACAAAATTATAAAAGATTTTAATCAAAACGGGTGTTACAACTTTCTACGTATAATTGTATAGTAAAGTTTACACAAAATAGGGGTTTACAACTTACAGTATATAATTGTAGTAGAGTTTACTCAAAACAGGGGTTTACAACTTTTGTATGTAGTGTATAGTAGAGTTAACACAAAACAGGTGTTTACAACTTTTTGTATATAAAAATGTAGTAGATTTTACTCAAAACGGGGGTTTACAACTTTTCGTATATAATGTCGTAGAGTTTACTCAAAATGGGGGTTTACAACTTTTCGTATATAATTGTAGTAGAGTTTACTCAAAATGGGGGTTTACAACTTTTCGTATATAATTGTAGTAGAGTTTACTCAAAACATAGGTTTACAACTTATAGTATATAATTTTAGTAGAGTTTACTCAAAACAGGGGTTTACAACTTTTTGTATATAATATTGTAGTAGAGTTTACTCAAAACAGGGATTTACAACTTTTTGTATAATATTGTATAATAGAGTTCTCTCAAAACGGGGGTTTAAAATGTTTTGTATTTTAAATTATAGTAGAGTTTAATAAAAACAGGGGTTTTCAACTTTTCGTATATAATTGTAGTAGATTTTACTCAAAATTGGGATTTATAACTTTCCGTATATAATCATAGTAGAGTTTACTCAAAACAAGGGTTTACAACATTTTGTATATAATTGTGAAGTAGAGTTTAATCAAAACGGGTGTTTACAACTTTTTGTAAATAATTGTATAGTAGAGTTCAATCAAAACGGGGGTTTACAACTTTTTGTATATAATTGTAGAAGATTATACACAAAACGGGGGTTTACAACTTTTCGTATATAATTGTATAATAGAGTTTACTCAAACGGGGGTTTACAACTTTTTGTACATAAAATTATAGTACAGTTTAATCATAACGGGTGTTTACGACATTTTGTATATAATTGTATAGAATAGTTTAATCAAAACGGGGGTTTACAACTTTTTGTATATAATTGTATAGTAGAGTTTAATCAAAACATAGGTTTACAACTTTTCATATATAATAGTCGTAGAGTTAACTCAAAATAGGGGTTTACTGCTTTTTGTATATAAATATAGTAGAGTTTACTCAAAACGGCGGATTTTCAACTTTTCGTATATAATTGTAGAAAAGTTTACTCAAAATGGGGGTTTACAACTTATGGTATATAATTGTAGTAGGCTTTACTCAAAATGAGGGTTTACAACTTTTGTCTGTAATTGTAGTAGACTTTAATAAAAATAGGGGTTTACAACTTCTTGTATATAATTGTAGTAAAGTTTACTCAAAACAGGGGTTTACAACTTTTCATATATAATTGTATAGTAGAGTTTACTCAAACGGGGGTTTACAACTTTTTGTATATAAAATTATAGTAGGGTTTAATCAAAACAGGGGTTTACAACTTATTGTATATAATTTTGTAGTAGCGTTACTCAAAATGGGGGTTTACAAATTTTCGTATATAATTGTAGTCGAGTTTACTCAAAATGGGGGTTTACAACTTTTCGTATATAATTGTAGTAGAGTTTACTACAAATGGGGGTTTACAAATTTTCATAGATAATTGTAGTAGAGTTTAATCAAAACGGGGGTTTATAAATTATAGTAAATAATTGTAATAGAGTTTACTCAAAACATGGGTTTACAACTTTTTGTATATAAAATTGTAGTTGAGTTTACTTAAAATGGGGGTTTACAACTTTTTATATATAATTGTATAGTAGAGTTTAATCAAAACAGGGTTTTACAACTTTTTGTATATAATTGTATAGTAGAGTTAAATCAAAACGGGAGTTTACAAGTTTTTGTATAAAATTGTAGTAGACTTTACTCAAAACGGGGGTTTACAACTTTTCGTATATAATTGTATAATAGAGTTTACTCAAACGGGGGTTTACAACTTTTTGTACATAAAATTATAGTAGAGTTTAATCAAAACGGGGTTTTACAACTTTTAGTATAAAATTGTGTAGTAGAGTTAATCAGAACAGGGGTTTACAACTTTTTGTATATAATTTTTGTAGAGTTAGCCCAAAACGGGGGTTTAAAACTTTTTGTATATAATTGTGTAGTAGAGTTTACTCAAAATGGGGGTTTGCAACTTTTTGTATATAAAATTATAGTAGAATTTACTAAAAATAGGGGTTACAACTTTTCATATATAATTGTAGTAGAGTTTACTCAAAATGGCTGTTTACAACTTTTTGTATATAATTGAAGAAGAGTTTACTCAAAACGGGGGTTTACAACTTTTCGTATATAATTGTATAATAGAGTTTACTCAAACGGGGGTTTACAACTTTTTGTACATAAAATTATAGTAGAGTTTAATCATAACGGGGGTTTACAACATTTTGTATATAATTGTATAGAAGAGTTTAATCAAAACGGGGGTTTACAACTTTTTGTATATAATTGTATAGTAGAGTTTAATCAAAACATGGGTTTACAACTTTTCATATACAATAGTCGTAGAGTTAACTCAAAATGGGGGTTTACAGCTTTTTGTATATAATTGTAGTAGAGTTTACTCAAAACAGGGGATTTGCAACATTTCGTATATAATTGTAGTATAGTTTACTCAAAATGGGGGTTTACAACTTATAGTATATAATTGTTGTAGGCTTTACTCAAAACGAGGGTTTACAACTTTTGTATATAATTGTAGTAGACTTTAATCAAAATGGGGGTTTACAACTTTTTGTATATAATTGTAGTAAAGTTTACTCAAAACGGGGGTTTACAACTTTTCATATATAATTGTATGGTAGAGTTTACTCAAACGCGGGTTTACAACTTTTTGTATATAAAATTATAGTAGAGTTTAATCAGAACAGGGGTTTACAACTTTTTGTGTATAATTGTGTAGTAGAGTTTACTCAAAATGGGGGTTTACCAATTTTCGTATATAATTGTAGTCCAGTTTACTCAAAATAGGGGTTTACAACTTTTCCTATATAATTGTAGTAGAGTTTACTCAAAATGGGGGTTTAGAAATTTTCATAGATAATTGTAGTAGAGTGTACTCAAAACGGGGGTTTATAAATTATAGTATATAATTGTAGTAGAATTTACTCAAAACATGGGTTTACAACTTTTTCTATATAAAATTGTAGTTGAGTTTACTTAAAATGGGGGTTTACAACTTTTCGTATATAATTGTAGTAGAGTTTACTCAAAATGGGGTTTACAACTTTTTGTATATAATTGTAGAAGAGTTTACCCAAAAAGGGGGTTTACAACTTTACATATCTAATTGTATATAGAGTTTACTCAAACGGGGGTTTACAACTTTTTGTACATAAAATTATAGTAGAGTTTAATCATAATGGGGGTTTACAACATTTTGTATATAATTGTATAGAAAAGTTTAATCAAAACGGGGGTTTACAACTTTTTGTATATAATTGTATAGTAGAGTTTAATCAAAACATGGGTTTACAACTTTTCGTATAAAATAGTCGTAGAGTTAACTCAAAATGGGGGTTTACAGCTTTTTGTATATAATTGTAGCAGAGTTACTCAAAACGGGGGATTTGTAACTTTTCGTATATAATTATAGTACAGTTTACTCAAAATGGGGGTTTACAACTTATGGTATATAATTGTAGTAGGCTTTACTCAAAACGAGGGTTTACAACTTTAGTATATATTTGTAGTAGACTTTAATCAAAATGGGGGTTTACAACTTTTTGTATATAATTGTAGTAAAGTTTACTCAAAACGGGGGTTTACAACTTTTCATATATAATTGTATAGTAGAGTTTACTCAAACGGGGGTTTACAAATTTTTGTGTATAAAATTAAAGTAGAGTTTAATCAAAACAGGGGTTTACAACTTTTTGTATATAATTGTGTAGTAGAGTTTACTCAAAATAGGGGTTAACAAATTTTTGTATATAATTGTAGTCGAGTTTACTCAAAATGGGGGTTTACAACTTTTCGTATATAATTGTAGTAGAGTTTACTCCAAATGGGGATTTACAAATTTTCATAGATAATTGTAGCAGAGTTTACTCAAAACGGGGGTTTGTAAATTATAGTATATAATTGTAGTAGAGTTTACTTAAAACATAGGTTTACAAATTTTCGTATATAAAATTGTAGTTGAGTTTACTTAAAATGGGGGTTTACAACTTTTCATATATAATTGTAGTAGAGTTTACTCAAAATGGGGTTTACAACTTTTTGTATATAATTGTAGAAGAGTTTACTCAAAACGGGGGTTTACAACTTTTCGTATATAATTGTATAATAGAGTTTACTCAAACGGGGGTATACAGCTTTTTGTACATAAAATTATAGTAGAGTTTAATCATATCGGGGGTTTACAACATTTTGTATATAATTGTATAGAAGAGTTTAATAGAAGAGTTTAATCAAAACGGGGGTTTACAACTTTTTGTATATAATTGTATAGTAGAGTTTAATCAAAACATGGGCTTACAACTTTTCGTATATAATAGTCGTAGAGTTAACTCAAAATGGGGGTTTACAACTTTTGTATATAATTGTAGTAAAGTTTACTCAAAATGAGGGTTTACAACTTATGGTATATAATTGTAGTAGACTTTACTCAAAACGAGGGTTTACAACTTTTGTATATAATTGTAGTAGACTTTAATGAAAATGGGGGTTTACAACTTTTAGTATATAATTATAGTAAAGTTTACTCAAAACGGGGGTTTACAACTTTTCATATATAATTGAATAGTAGAGTTTACTCAAACGAGGGTTTACAACTTTTTGTGTATAAAATTATAGTAGATTTTAATCAAAACAAGGGTTTACAACTCTTTGTGTATAATTGTGTAGTAGAGTTTACTCAAAATGGGGGTTTACAAATTTTCGTATATAATTGTAGTCGAGTTTACTCAAAATAGGGGTTTTCAACTTTTCGTATATAATTGTAGTAGAGTTTACTCCAAATAGGGGTTTACAAATTTTCATAGATAATTGTAGTAGAGTTTACTCATAACGGGGGTTTATAAATTATAGTATATAATTGTAGTAGCGTTATTCAAAACATGGGTTTACAACTTTTTGTATATAAAATTGTAGTTGAGTTTACTTAAAATGGAGGTTTACAACTTTTAGTATATAATTGTATAGTAGAGTTTAATCAAAATAGGGTTTTACAACTTTTTGTCTATAATTGTATAGTAGAGTTAAATCAAAACGGGAGTTTACAACTTTTTGTATATAATTGTAGTAGACTTTACTCAAAATGAGGTTTTACAACTTTTCGTATATAATTGTATAATAGAGTTTACTCAAACGGTGGTTTACAACTTTTTGTACATAAAATTATAGTAGATTTTAATCAAAATGGGGTTTTACAACTTTTTGTATAAAATTGTGTAGTAGAGTTAATCAAAACAGGGGTTTACAACTTTTTGTTTATAATTTTTGTAGAGTTAGCCCAGAACGGGGGTTTAAAACTTTTTGTATATAATTGTGTTGTAGAGTTTACTCAAAATGGGGGTTTGCAACTTTTGGTATATAAAATTATAGTAATATTTACTAAAAATAGGGGTTTACAACATTTCGTATATAATTGTAGTAGTGTTTACTAAAAATTGCTGTTTACAACTTAGAGTATATAATTTTAGAAGAGTCTACTCAAAACAAGGGATTATAACTTTTTGTATTTAATTGTATAGTAGAGTTTACTCAAAATAAGGGTTTACAACTATTAGTATACAAAATTATCGAAGAGTTTAAGCAAAACGGGGGTTTACAACATTTTTTATATAATTGTAATAGTAGAGTTCAATCAAAACAGGGGTTTACAACTTTTCGTATATAATTGTAGTAGAGTTTTCCTAAAACAAGGGTTTACAAATTTTGTATCTAATTGTATAGTAGAGTTCACTCAAAATGGGGGTTTACAAATTTTTGTATATAAAATTATAGTAGAGTTTAATCAAATCGGGGGTTAACAACTTATAGTATATAATTGTTGTAGTGTTTACTCAAAATAGGGGTTACAACTTTTTTATCTAATTGTACAGTAGAGTTCACTCAGAACGGGGGTTTACAACTTTTTGTACATAATTGTAAAGTAAAGTTTAATCAAAATAGGGATTTTAAACTATTCGTGTATAATTGTTGTAGAGTTTACTCGAAACGTGGGTTTACAACTTTTCGTATATAATTGTAGTAGAGTTTACTCAAAACGGGGGTTTATAACTTTTTGTATATAATTGTAGTAGAGTTTACTCAAAAGGGGGTTTAGAACTTTACGTATATAATTGTATACTAGAGTTTACTCAAATAGGGGTTTACAAGTTTTTGTATATAAAATTATAGTAGAGTTTAATCAGAATGGGGGTTTACAACTTTTTGTATATAATTGTATAGTAGAGTTTAATCAAAACGGGGGTTTATAACTTTTCACATATAATTATAGTAGAGTTTACTCAAAACGGGGGTTTACAACTTTTCGTATATAATTTTAGTAGAGTTTACTCAAAGCAGGGGTTTAAAACTTTTCATATATAATTGTAGTAGAGTTTGTCAAAACGAGGGTTTACAACTTAAAGTATATAATTGTTGTAGAGTTTACTCAAAATGGGGTTTTATTACATTTTCTATATAATTGGATAGTTGAGGTTACTCAAAACGGTTGTTTACAACTTTTTGTGAACAAAATTATAGAACAGTTTAAGCAAAACGGTGGTTTACAACTTTCTACATATAATTGTATAGTAGAGTTTACACAAAACGGGTGGTAAAACTTATAGTATATAATTGTAATAAAGTTTACTCAAAACAGGGGTTTACAACTTTTGTATCTAATTGTATTATTGAGTTCACTGAAAATGGGAGTTTACAACTGTTTGTATATAAAATTATAGTAGAGTTCAATCATAACGGGGGTTTACAACTTTTTGTAGAATAATTGTATAGAAGAGTTTAATCAAAACGGGGGTTTACAACTTTTTGTATATAATTGTATAGTAGAGTTTAATCAAAACAGGGGTTTAAAACTTTTCGTACATAATTGTTGTAGAGTTTACTCAAAATAGGGGTTTACAACTTTTTGTATATAATTATCGTAGAGTTTACACAAAACGGGGGTTTACAACTTTTTGTATATAATTGTAGTCGAGTTACTCAAAACGGGGGTTTACAATTTTTCGTATATAATTGTATAGTAGAGTATACTCAAACGGGGATTTACAACATTTTGTAAATAAAATTATAGTAGAGTTTAATCAAAACAGGGGTTTACAACTTTTTATATATAATTGTATAGTAGAGTTTACTCAAAATGGGGGTTTACAACTTTTCGTATATAATTGTAGTAGAGATTACTCAAAATGGGGGTTTACAACTTATCGTATATAATTGTAGTAGAGTTTACTCAAAATGGGGGTTTACAACTTTTCGTATATAATTGTAGTAGAGTTTACTCAAAACGTGGGTTTACAACTTATAGTATATAATTATAGTAGAGTTTACTCAAAAAAGGGTTTACAACTTTTTATATATAAAATTTTAGTAGAGTTGAGTTAAAACAGGGGTTTACAAATTTTCGTAAATAATTAGTATAGTAGAGTTTAATCAAAATGGGGTGTTACAACTTATTGTATATAACTGAATAGTAGAGTTTAATCGAAATGGGGGTTTATAACTTTTTGTATATAATTGTAGTAGAGTTTACTCAAAACGGGGGTTTACAACTTTTCGTATATAATTGTATAATAGAGTTTACTCAAACAGGGGTTTACAACTTTTTGTACATAAAATTATAGTAGAGTTTAATCAAAACGGGGTTTTACAACTTTTTGTATATAATTGTATAGTAGAGTTTAATCAAAATAGGGGTTTACAAATTTTTGTATATAATTTTAGTAGAGTTTACTAAAAACGGCGGTTTACAACTTAGAGTATATAATTTTAGAATAGTCTACTCAAAACAAGGGTTTATAACTTTGTGTATATAATTGTATAGTAGAGTTAATCAAAATGGGGGTTTACAACATATTGTATACAATATTATCAAATTGTTTAAGCAAAACGGGGGTTTACAACTTTTTAATATAATTGAAATATTAGAGTTTAATCAAAACAGGTGTTTACAACTTTTCATATATAATTTAAGTAGAGTTTACTCGAAAATAGAGGTTTATAACTTTTGTATCTAATTGTATAGTAGAGTTCACTCAAAATGGGGGATTACAAATATTTGTAGATAAAATTAAAGTAGAGTTTAATCAAAACGGGGGTTTACAACTTATAGTATATAATTGTTGTAGAGTTTACTCAAAATAGGGGTTTACAACTTTTGTATCTAATTGTATAGTAGAGTTTACTCAAAATGGGGGTTTTCAACTTTTCGTACATATTGTAGTAGAGTTTACTAAAAACGAGGCTTTACAACTTTTTATATATAAATGTAGTAGAGTTTGCTCAAAACGGGGATTTATAACTTTTTGTTTATAATTGTAGTACAGTTTACTGAAACGAGGGTTTAGAAATTTTCGTATATAATTGTATTGTAGATTTTACTCAAACGGGGGTTTACAAGTTTTTGTATATAAAATTATAGTAGAGTTTAATCAAAATGAGGGATTACAACGTTTTGTATTTGATTGTACAGTAGAGTTTAATGAATACGGGGGTTTACAACTTTTTGCATATAATTGTAGTAGAGTTTACTCAAAATAGGGGTTTACAACTTTTCGTTCATAATTTTAGTAGATTTTACTCAAAACAGGGGTTTAAACTTTTCGTATATAATTGTAGTAGAGTTTACTCAAAACGAGGGTTTACAACATAGAGTATATAATTATAGTAGAGTTTACTAAAAACGTGAGTTTATAACTTTTTGTATATAATTGTATAGTAGAGTTTACTCAAACCGGTTTTTACAACTTTTTGTATACAAAATTATTGAAGAGTTTAAGCAAAATGGGGTTTACAACTTTCTGCTAATAATTGTATAGTAGAGTTACACAAAATGGGGGTTTACAACTTATAGTATATAATTGTAGTAAAGTTTACTCAAAATATGGGTTTAGAACTTTTGTATCTAATTGTATAGTAGAGTTCACTGAAAACGGGGGTTTACAACCTTTTGTAAATAAAATTATAGTAGAATTTAATCATAACGGGGGTTTACAACATTTTCTATATAATTGTATAGAAGAGTTTAATCAAAACGGGGGTTTACTACTTTTTGTATATAATTGTATAGTAGAGTTTAATCAAAATAGGGGTTTACAACTTTTTGTATATAATTCTCGTAGAGTTTACTCAAAACAGGGGTTTACAAATTTTTATACATAATTGTAGTAGAGTTTACTCAAAACATGGGTTTACAACTTTTCATATATAATTGTAGTAGTGTTTAATAAAAATGGGGGTTTAGAACTTATGGTATACAATTATAGTAGAGTTTACTCAAAACGAGGGTTTTTGTATATAATGGTATACTAAAAATAGGGGTTTACAACTTTTGTATATTAAATTATTGTAGAGTTTATGCAAAATGTGGGTTTACAACTTTTTGTAAATAATTGTAGTAAAGTTTACTCAAAATGGGGGTTTACAAGTTTTTGTATATTATTTATAGTAGTTTTGCTCAAAACGGGGGTTTTCAACTTCTTGTACATGAAATTATAGTAGAGTTTACTCAAACAGGTTTACAACTTTTTGCATATAATTTTATACTAGAGTTAACTCAAAACGGTGGTTTACAACTTTTTGTATATAATTCTCGAAGAGTTTACCCAAAGCGGTGCTTTACAACTTTTCGTATATAATTGTAGTAGAGTTTATTCAAAACGAAGGTTTACAACTTTTTGTGTATAATTGTGGTAGAGTTTACTCAAAACGGGGTTTACAACTTTTCGTATATAATTGTATAAAAGAGTTTACTAAAATGTGGATTTACAACTTTTTGTATATAAAATTATAGTTGAGTTTAATCAAAGCAAAGGTTTACAAGTTTTTGTATATAATTGTATATTAAAGTTTATTCAAAATGGGGGTATACAACTTTTCGTATATAATTGTAGTAGAGTTTACTCAAAACCGATATTTACAACTTTTCGAATATAGTTGTAGTAGAGTTTACTCAAAATGGGGTTTGACAACTTTTCGTTTATAATTGTAGTAGAGTTTACTCAAAATGGGGGTTTACAACTTATAGTATATAATTATAGTAGAGTTTACTCAAAACAGGGGTTTACGACTTTTTGTATATAAAATTGTAGTAGAATTTACTTAAAACAGGGGTTTACAACTTTTCGTATATAATTGTAAATTAGAGTTTAATCAAAATGGAGTTTTACAACATTTTGTATATAATTGTATAGTAGAGTTTAATAAAACTTTTGTAAATAATTGTAGTAGAGTTTACTCAAAACAGGGGTTTACAACTTTTCGTATATAATTGTATAATAGAGTTTACTCAAACAGGGGTTCACAACTTTTTGTACATAAAATTATAGTAGAGTTTAATAAAAACGGGGTTTTACAACTTTTTGTAAATAATTGTATATTAGAGTTTATCCAAACAGGGGTTTATAACTTTTTGTATATAATTGTAGAAGAGTTTATTGAAAACTGGGGTTTACAACTTTTCATATATAATTAAATAATAGAGTTTACTCAAAACGGGGGTTTATAATTTTTTGTCTATAATTGTAGGAGAGTTTACTCAAAATAGGGGTTTGGAAATTTTTTTATATAAAATTTTATTAGAGTTTACTGAAAATAGGAGTTTACAACATTTCGTATATAATTGAATAGTAGATTTTACTCAAACAGGGGTTTACAACTTAGAGTATATAATTTAAGAAGAGTCTATTCAAAACAAGGGTTTATAACATTTTATATATAATTGTGTAGTAGAGTTTACTCAAAATAGGGGTTTACAACTTTTTGTATACAAAATTATAGAAGAGTTTAAGCAAAATGGAGTTTAAAATGGAGTTTTACAACTTTTTGTATATAATTGTAATAGTAGAGTTTAAACAAAACGGGGGTTTACAACTTTTGGTATATAATTGTAGTAGAGTTTACTCAAAACATGGGTTCACAACTTTTGTATCTAATTGTATAGTAGAGTTCACTCAAAATGGGGGTTTATAAATTTTTGTCTATAAAATTATAGTAGAGTTTAATGAAAACGGGGGTTTACAACATTTTGTATATAATTGTATAGTGGAGTTTACACAAAACGGTGGTTTACAACTTGTAGTATATAATTGCTGTAGAGTTTACTCAAAATAGAGGGTTTACTACTTTTGTATGTAATTGTAGAGTAGATTTCACTCAAAACGGGGGTTTACAACTTGTTGTATATAAAATTATACTAGAGTTTAATCAAAATGGGGGTTTACAACTTTTTGTATATAATTGTATAGTAGAGTTTAATCAAAATAAGGGTTTTCAACTTTTTGTATATAATATTGTAGTAGAGTTTACTCAAAACGGGGGTTTACAACTTTTTGTATATAAAATTATAGTAGAGTTTAATCCAAACGGGGTTTAAATCTTTTTGTATATAATTGTATAGTAATGTTTACTAAAAATGGGGGTTTACAACTTTTCGTATATAATTGTAGTAGAGTTTACTCAAAACGGGGGTTTACAACTTACAGTATATAATTGTAATAGAGTTTACTCAAAACGGGGGTTTACAACTTTACGTATATAATTGTAGTAGAGTTTACTCAAAACAGGGGTTTACAACTTATAGTATATAATTGTAGAAGAGTTTACTCAAAACAAGGGTTTACAACTTTTTGTATATAAATTGAAGTAGAGTTTGCTCAAAACTGGGGTTTACAACTTTGCGTATATAACCGTATTGTTGAATTCACTCAAAACGGGGGTTTACAAATTTTTGTATATAAAATTATAGTAGATTTTACAACTCAAGTATATAATTGTAGTAGAGTTTACTCAAAATAGGGGTTTAGAACTTATAGTAAATAATTGTAGTAAACATACTCAAAAACAGGGGTTTACTACTTTTTTTATATAAAATTGTAGTAGAGTTACTCAAAACGGGGGTTTACAACTTATAGTAAATAATTGTAGTAGAGTTTACTCAAAAACAGGGGTTTACTACTTTTTTATATAAAATTGTAGTAGAGTTTACTCAAAACGGAGGTTTACAACTTTTTATATTAAATTATAGTAGAGTTTAATCAAAACGGGGTTTTACAAATTTTTGTATATAATTGTATCGTAGAGTTTAATCAAAACGGGGGTTTAAAACTTTTTGTATATAATTGTAGTAGAGTTTACTCAAAACAGGGGTTTACAACTTTTCGTATATAATTGTATAATAGATTTTACTCAAACAAGGGTTTACCACTTTTTGTATATAAAATTATAGTAGATTTTAATCAAAACAAGGATTTACAACTTTTTGTATTAAAATTGTATAGTATATTTTAATCAAAATGGGGATTTACAACTTTTCGTATCTAATTGTAGTACAGTTTACTCAAAACGGGGGTATACAACTTTTCGTATATAATTGTAATAGAGTTTACTCTAAAACGGGTGTTTACAATTTTTTTTTATATAATTGTATAGTAGATTTTACTCAAACGGAGGTATACAATTTTTAGTATATAATTGTATAGTAGAGTTTACTCAAATGGGGTTTACAACTATTTGTATATAAAATTAATGTAGAGTTTACTCAAAATGGGGGTTTACAACTTTTTGTATATAATTGTAGTAGAGTTTACTCAAAACGGGGGTTTTTGAGTTTTTGTATATAATTGTATAGTAGTGTTTACTAAAAATGGGTGTTTTCAAATTTTTGTATATAAAATTATAGTAAAGTTTACTCAAACGGGTGTTTACAACTTTTTTGTATATAATTGTATAGTAGAGTTTACTCAAAACGGGGGTTTACAACTTTTTCTATATAAAATTATAGTAGAGTTTACTATAAACGGGGGTTTACAACTTTTTGTATATAATTGTCTTTAAGTTTACTCAAAACGAGGGTTTACAACTTTTCGTATATAATTGTAGTAGAGTTTACTCAAAACGGGGGTATACTACTTTTAGTATATAATTGTATAGTAGAGTTTACTCAAACGGCAGTTTATAACTTTTTGTATATAAAATTATAGTAGAGTTTAATCAAAACGGGGGTTTACAACTTTTTGTATATAATTGTATAGTAGAGTTTACTCAAAACGGGTGTTTACAACTTATAATATATAATTGTAGTAGAGTTTACTCTAAACGGGGCTTTTGGAGGGTGCCGTCCTCCTCAACAAGAACGGCGGCTACAACCTGGTCTGAGGCCGTCAGATACAACTGTAGTTCATCTCCTACCACATAGCTGACCAAGAGAGGTGGGGCCGCCAAGTACTTCTTTACTTTCTCGAATGATTTGGAACACTCTTCAGTCCACCCAAATTTTTTTTCCCTTCAAGACTTTGAAAAATGGTTGACACATGTCTGCAGATTTAGAAATAAACCGGCCCAAAGCAATAATTCTCCCGTTCAACCTTTGTAGCTCCTTAACGGTCTTGGGCTCACTCATGTTTATCAGAGCTTGAATCTTCTCTGGATTTGCTTCTATTCCTCTTTGGGTGACCATGAATCCTAAGAATTTTCTGGCTTGAACCCCGAAGGTGCATTTCGCAGGGCTGAGCTTCATCGAGTGTATTTTGATGTTGTCAAACGTCTCTTGTATATCTTCAAGGTGGCCGTCTCCAGTGGATTTGACGACCATATCATCAATGTACGCTTCCATGTTCCTTCCTATCTGACCTCCAAGGACCTTATTGACCATTCTCTGATAGGTTGAGCCAGCATTTTTCAGTCCAAACGGCATCATTTGATAATAGTACATGGCTCCTGCGGCCCGGAAGGCTGTCATTTCTTTCTCTTCGTTCGCCATCCTGACTTGATGGTAACCGCAATATGCATCCAAGAAGCTCAATCATTGAAAACCAATGATCTTCTCTACCATGGTGTTGATTCGAGGTAGCTCGTATAGATCGTTGGGACAAGCTTTGTTTAAGTCGGTGAAATCGACGCACATGCGCCATTTCCCATTTAGTTTCTTTACCATCACAACAATTGCCAACCAAGTGGGGTATTGTAGTTCCTTGATGATCCCGGCTTGGGTCAGTTTTCCCACCTCCACCTTTATGGCATCCTCTTTCTCATTCAAGAAGTGTCGGGATCACTATTGGACTGGTTTAAAATTTGAGTCAACATTCAAGTAGTGCAATGCTATATCTGGTTCGACCCCTTCCATGTCTGTGATGACCCATGCAAAAGCGTCGAGATTAGCCTTCAACAATCTTATCAGATCTTCATTTTCTTTGCTGTCCAACTGATTTTCAATTTTGATCTTTTGATCTAGGTGTTTCTCATTAACGACCACCTCTAAAAGCTCATCTTGAGCAGAGAAGTCAGGCTCATCTCTCATTTGGAGGGTGTCGCACATGACCTCCCCGCCTCCGGAGAATCCCTCATGAACAGGCTTGACTGTACCATTCATTGCCTCCGTCTCCTTTTCAGCGACCGTTTCAGCCATCGTATCGACACGTGCCCTTTTGAAGGATGCTTCATGAGCTTCAATCTGTGGTCTCTTGTACCTCTCTCTCTGTGGGTAATCTTCTCTATTTTGGTGACATGATCGAGGAGCAGTTTGTGCCGTGACACTATCATTCCAATTCCATTGTCGGTATATAATTTGCCCTCTGATGGGGCATCGAGACTACCATCTGAAACCTTCTTTGTGCTGGAATTCCTAGGATCGCTGTGTAGTGGGAATGTAGATCTACAACCAAGAAGTTTACTTGCTCCTTTATGTATTGTAGGTAGTCCCATATCTCGACCTCTAGGACGATGATCCCCATGACCCTAACTTTATCGTTCGAAAAGCCCTCTAATGAACCCATGTATGGCCTTAGCCGAGAGGTTCCAATCTTTAGCGCTTTTAGGGTGTCTAGGTAAATGATGTCCATGGTGGCCCCCATGTCTACCAGTACGCGGTTGACCCCGGTGTCATTGATCCCTATCTGAACTGTCAACGTTAATTCCATTGCTCTTGTTGACCAGGCGAGTTCGCTTTTAGCGAATGTGATTGCCTGTTCCTTCGGATCCAAAAAGATCGGTTTCTCCCTCTCATGGAGGATGATTGAATTGATTTGGCTTTTTAATTGATGATTTCTGGGGAATTCCTCGATGATTACCTTTAACACATTGGCATCTCTACAAGGTGTCCGCTCATTCTTATTTCCCTCACCTTTCTTCATATACTTATCAAGCTCACCGTTTTTAATCATCTTGTCGATGTTTCTCTGCAGGGTGATACACTCAACAGTGATGCGGCCATGGTCTTCATGAAATTAACAGTACTTCATCTTGTCCCGTATCTTGGGATCGAATTTTAGCTGCCAGGGTTTCTTTATTCGGTCCCAGATTGCATATAAGATCTCGAAGAGAGGCACGTTGACAGGGATGAAGTCAGACTCGTTGAACTTATCGGTTTTTTAACCTCCAATTCTTCTTTCGCCTTTCCGCGATCACCCCTTCACTCCTCTTTTCTCTCCTCCATGCGTTCCTCCTTTTGGAATCAAGATTCGGATCGGGATCGTCATTTTCCAAAGGGTGAGGGATTGGCCTCGGCGAGGCCTAATGTTCTGGCCTCATTGAACATGTCATGCTGGTTGGTCGGATGATATATGATGAAATGTACCTTCATTGAGCCCTTAGTGATTCCTCTCATGAAGCCCCTTATGACCGAAGTCTTAGGGAGATTTTTGGTTTGATCGTAGACCCGCATGAAGCGATCGTAGTAACTCTTGCAAAACTCGTCTTCCCCATGGCGAATTTCATATAGATCGTTAAGGGTTTTTTTCAGCCTTTTTACTGTTTCAAATTCTTTCAGGAAATTTGCCTTCAATTCCTCCCAACTTTTGATCGACTCGTGAGGAAGTCCGTGGAGCCATACAGCAGCTCGATCTAGCACACTCCCGACAAACGCTACACACCAAGCTGACCTGTTGGTTGTTGCCAGTAGCGTTAAGCCCTGAAAAGATGCTATCCACTCAAATAGACAGCTGGTTCCTTTGTAATAGACATACTACGAGTATTGTACCCCTCTAGGTGGCAGTGAGTCCAGGATCTCGTCGGCTAAGGCATCTATCCCATGATTCAACTCGGGCTTGTTGCCTTGATTTTCCTTCTTCAGCTTAGAGTGTTCTCTTTCCACCCTGTCGAGCCTATCATCTTTGACAATCTTCCTATTTTTTCCCGGGGCAGCCTTTTTCTTAACAACGTCTTTGGAGTCGGCGTAATATACTGATTCATCGTCTTAGTCGACCCTTTTTTGGTTAAGGGTGTTTCTGGCGTCGTGAAGGTCTTTACCTTCATGGTGCAGGATGATATTTCTTTCAAATGGGGTAGGTCCCAATCTCTATGGCAAATTTCTCTTCCTACTCTACCCTAAGCGTTCTAAGGCCGATCTCCTGTCCCTACTTCTTTCTGGGACATGTTTGTTTCCGTTCCCAGAAGAGTATTCACTTCCTTCAATCTCAATCCTTGTCTGGCCGCGGGGTGGGGTGGCTTTTGTTCTTGGAGGAATCATGGTGTCCTGCTCCGGGAGGCCGGGATGTTTGTCGTCTATCTCCAACAGAGGGTGCCCACAAGCGGCAAGCCGAAGGTTGGCTTCGTACATTCTCTAAACGTACTCGGCGTAAGCTATCGCCGCTTTGGCCTTATCCTTAGAAGATTTTGGGTTGGGGTCTTCTTCCACCCTTGGAATTCCCTCAGGAATTGCCCTCAATTTTTCTTAAAGTTTTGAAGCTTCTGCAATCGCCTTACCTCGGTCTCGACCGGAACCAGAATTTCATGAGGTTGCGGTGTGTTCCTTGGAGTGAGCTCTTCTTTTGTTGATAATGGTCCTGGCGTCGGTCGTAAGCTTTGTTCCGTTATCTGGCTGTGAGGCATCCTATTGCACGGTGGGATCATCAAATGTACTCTCCAACTTACCTCGGTGGGGAGGATCTTGTGTGGTCCCCCTGTTTGGTGTGGGTGGTACCAACTGGCTCACTTTGTTTCCTGTCATGTGTCAGACTCTGGTTTGTGGTTGGCGCTAAAAGACAGAGGTACCCTGCCTCTCTTAACAGATTCTGACAGCCAACAACCTTGCACGACCTGAATATCCCGATGGCGTGATGGAGATGCTGTTGAAAGTGACCTATGTGATGGAACTGGCGACGGTTCCGGCGTACGGACGATGTGATTCCCGGAATGACTGCGATTTCTCTAGCGGGAAGTTTCGGAATATCAATCTAGGCCTAAAATTCCGACCGTAACCTGTAAAATTTTGCTACTCAATGCAGCTGACCTCAAATATCAAGGCTGTTGGTACACCTCTGACAATAGCTATAAATATCAGGAGTGGTTCGAAAATGATGATATTGTACACAAAATTTCGTTCTTAAGGTGAAAATGCTGAGAGAGTTGATTTCTTCAGAGAAAACTCAGCAAGATCACGTGTCCCTTTCTATATATACACCATGCAAAGTCCGAACTGAAAGTGCTATGTAAGAAGGTTTCCGGCTGGGAAACTTACAACACCAACTCCGATGAGGTCCCACGTAAAGGTCATGAGAGTGGTGATTATTCGATCGCAAACTCATGATTTTGGGTGAGAGATGACGGAGGTTACCTTATGTGGAGCTGATGAAGCATTGGAATGAGCAGATGAGCGTACGGACCTAGAGAGCGAAGGGTCCTTGCTGTGAAAACTCAGAGGCCGCCCGGAGAGACGATGATTTCCTTCGTGCCGCCGTAAACACTGGTGCTTGCGACCGAGCCATACACCGGAGCTGGATTGAAAGTGTCCATTTTCCCGGTAACGGAGCCAACTGATAATGTCGAAATTATCTCAGGTGAGCTAGTGGTTATTTGAGGGTGGATATCTAACTGTGAAAAGTGTATGAGTGGCGGTGCACGGTAGTGTTGTGGACTTGGTGGTGGCTAAGTGGAGGAGATGCAATACAGAAGTAATTGAGTAGAGAATTTGGCAGAATATTGCCTTCTTTTTATATAATTCCCTCCATTTTAGGTTACACAAGGAGCCCTATTTCTAGGGTATCAAACCGACCAAGTTAGAGATATTTACAACTAAGGACATAGTACAACTAATTCTACGGTGGCCAGTCGGACCATGCCGGAGAGAGCAGTGGCTTGGATTCTTGGCTCATGCGGCATCGTCAGTCGTAGGGTCGTGATGTCGCTTGCATTCTCCAAATGACGGGGATGAATGATGGGTGTGCGGCGGACCCACCACTTTTGTTCATATGGAAAATCCTTTCTGCTCCTGGAGTGGTCCATCATCCCTTACTCTTAAAACCAGGCCGTGGGCCGGACCTCCAACTTAGTTAGCCTATTGTCCGAGCCTCCGAGGGACATTCCGGGTCATCCGGTGGTTTTTCAAGCCGCATTGTGGAGCCGGACCATCATTATAGTAGAGGTTAATCAAAATGGGGGTTTACAACTTTTTATATATAATTGTACAGTAGAGTTTACTCAAAATGGAGGTTTACAACTTTTTGTGTATAATTGTACAGTACAATTTACTCAAAACGTGGGTGTAACTTATAGTATATAATTGTAGTAGAGTTTACTCAAAACGGGGGTATACAAATTTTCTAATATAGTTGTCGTAGAGTTTACTCAAAACAGGGGTTTACAACTTATAGTATATAATTGTAGTAGAGTATCCTCAAAACAGGGGTTTACAACTTTTTGTATATAACTTTTTGTATATAAAATTGTAGTAGAGTTAACTCAAAACGGGAGTTTACAACTTTTTTGTATATAATTGTATAGCAGAGTTTACTCAAAATGGGGATTTACAACTTATAGTATATAATTATAGTAGAGTTCACTCAAAACGGGGGTTTACAACTTTTTGTATGTAAAATTATAGTAGAGTTTAATCATAACGGGGGTTCGCTCCAAACTTCAACAATGATGCACTATTTACTCTGGAATATTAGAGGGCTTGGTTCCCCAAGCTCTTTTAGACGCCTAACAAATTAATAAAAATATACAAGTTTTCTTAAAAAAATTTAAAAAATCATAACGGGGGTTTAAAACTTTTTGTATATAATAGTATAGTAGAGTTTAATCAAAACAGAGGTTTTTAACTTTTCGTATATAATTGTAGTAGAATTTACTCAAAACGGGGGTTTACAACTTATAGTATATAATTGTAGTAGAGTTTACTCAAATATGGGTTTATAACTTTTTGTATATATAATTGTAGTAGAGTTTACTCAAAACATGGGTTTACAACTTTTTGTATATAATTGTATGGTAGAGTTCACTCAAAATGGGGGTTTACAACTTTTTGTATCTAAAATTATAGTAGAGTATAATCAAAACGGAGTTTCACGACTTCTTGTATATAATGGTATAGTAGAGTTTAATCGAAACGGGGGTTTACAACTTTTTGTATATAATTGAAGTAGTGTTTACTCAAAATGGGGTTTACAACTTTTCGTATATAATTGTATAGTAGAGTTTACTCAAACGGGGGTTTACAAAGTTTTGTATATAAAATTATAGTACTGTTTAATCAAAACGGGTGTTTGCAACTTTTTGTACATAATTGTAAAGTATAGTTTAATCAAAACATAGGTTTACAACTTTTTGTATATAATTGTAGTAGAGTTTATTCAAAACGGGGGTTTACAACTTTTCGTATATAATTGTATAGTAGAGTTTACTCAAACTGGGGTTTACAAGTTTTTGTATAAAAAATTATAGTAGAGTTTAATCAAAGCGGGGGTTTACGTTGTATATGTAATTGTATAGTAGAGTTTACTCAAAATGGGTGTTTACAACTTTTCGTATATAATTGTAGTATGGTTTACTCAAAACGGGGGTTTAAAACTTATAGTATATAATTGTAGTAGACTAATCAAAATAGGGGTTTACAACTTTTTGAATATAGTTGTAGTAGAGTTTATTCAAAATGGGGGTTTACAACTTATCGTATATAATTGTAGTAGACTAATCAAAATGGGGGTTTACAACTTTTCGTATATAGTTGTAGTAGAGTTTACTCAAAATAGGGGTTTATCTCTTATAGTATATAATTGTAGTAAAGCTTAATCAAAAGAGTGGTTTACAACTTTTTGTATATTAAATTGTCGTAGAGTTTACTCAAAACAGGGGTTTACAACTTTTCGTATATAATTGTACAGTAGAATTTAATCAAAACAGGGTTTTACAACTTTTTGTACCTAATTGTATAGTAGATTTTAATCAAAATGGGTGTTTACAACTTATTGTATATAATTGTAGTAGAGTTTACTAAAAACGGGGGTTTACAACTTATAGTATATAATTGTAGTAGAGTTTACGCAAAACAGGGGTTTACAACTTTTTGTATATATAATTGTAGTAGAGTTTACTCAAAATAGGGGTTTACAACTTTTTGTATATAATTGTATAGTAGAGTTTAATCAAAATGGGGGTTTACAACTTTTTGTATATAATTGTAGTAGAGTTTACTCAAAACAGTGGTTTAAAACTTTTTGTATATAATTGTATAGTAGAGTTTACTCAAAATGGAGGTTTTAAACTTTTTGTATATCAAATTATAGTTGAGTTTACTAAAAATAGGGGGATACAACTTTTTGAATATAATTGTAGTAGAGTTTTCTCAAAATGGGGAATTACAAATTAGAGTGTATAATTGTAGTAGAGTTTACTCAAAACGGGGGTTTATAACTTTTTGTATATAATTGTATAGTAGAGTTTACTCATAATGAGGGTTTACAATTTTTTGTAAACAAAGATATAGAAGAGTTTAATCAAAATGGGGGTTTACAACTATCTGCATATAATTGTAAAGTAGAGTTTACACAAAACAGGGGTTTACAACTTATAGTATACAATTGTAGTAGAGTTTACTCAAAACAGGGGTTTACAACTTTTGTATCTAATTGTACAGTAGAGTTTACTAAAAACGTGGGTTTACAACTTTTTGTTTATAAAAAAAGTTGAGTTTAATCAAAACGGGGGTTTACAACTTTTTGTATATAATGGTAATAGTAGAGTTTAATCAAAACGGGGTTTACAACTTTTCATATATAATTGTAGTAGAGTTTACTCAAAACAGGGTTTTACAACTTTTGTATCTAATTGTATAGTAGAGTTCACTCAAAACAGGGGTTTACAACTTTTTGTATATAATTGTATAGTAGAGTTTACGATAAACGGGGGTTTACAACCTATAGTATATAATTGTATTAAAGTTTACTCAAAACAGGGGTTTAACACTTTTGTATCTAATTGTATAGTAGAGTTGACTCAAAACGGGGGTTTACAACTTTTTGTATACAAAATTATAGTAGAGTTTAATCATACCAGGTGTTTAAAACCTTTTGTACATAATTGTGTAGTAGAGTTTAATCAAAACGGGAGTTTACAACTTTTCATATATAATTGTAGTAGAGTATACACAAAACGGGGGTTTACAACTTTTTGTATATAATTGTAGTAGAGTTTTTACTCAAAACGGGGGTTTCAAACTTTTCATATATAATTGTAGTAGAGTTTACTCAAAATAGGGGTTTACATCTTTTGTATTTAATTGTTTAGTAGAGTTTACTCAAAATGAGGCTTTACAAATTTTTGTATATAAAATTATTGTAGAGTTTACTCAAAATGGGGGTTTACAACTTTTTGTATATAATTGTAGTAGAGTTTACTCGAAGCGGGGGTTTACGAGTTTTTGTATATAATTGTAAAGTAGTGTTTACTCAAAATAGGGGTTTTTAAATTTTTGTATATAAAATTATAGTAGAGTTTACTCAAACGGGGATTTACAACTTTTTGTATATAAAATTATAGTAGAGTTTACTACAAATGGGGGTTTACAACTTTTTGTATATAATAGGCGTAGAGTTTACTCAAAACGGGGTTTACAACTTTTCGTGTATAATTGTAGTAGAGTTTACTCAAAGCAGGAGTTTACAACTTTTGTATCTAATTGTATAGTAGAGTTCACTGAAAATGGGGGTTTACAACTTTTTGTATATAATTGTATAGTAAAGTTTACACAAAATGGGGGTTTACACCTTATTGTATATAATTGTAGTAAAGTTTACTCAAAACAGAGGGTTAACACTTTTGTATCTAATTTTATAGTAGAGTTGACTCAAAACAGGGGTTTACAACTTTCTATATACAAAATTATTGTAGAATTTAATCAAAACAGGTGTTTACAACTTTTTGTACATAATTGTGTAGTAGAGTTTAATCAAAACGGGAGTTTACAACTTTTCGCATTTAATTGTAGTAGAGTTTACACAAAACATGGGTTTACAACTTTTTGTATATAATTGTAGTAGAGTTTTTACTCAAAACGGGGGTTTAAAACTTTTCGTATATAATTGTAGTACAGTTTACTCAAAATTGGGGTTTACAACTTTTGTATATAATTGTATAGTAGAGTTTACTCAAAATAGGGGTTTACAACTTTTTGTATATAAAATTATTGTAGAGTTTACTCAAAATGGTGGTTTACAACTTTTTGTATACAATTGTAGTTGACTTAACTCAAAACGGGGGTTTACGAGTTTTTGTATATAATTGTATAGTAGTGTTCACTCAAAATAGGGTTTTTCAACTTTTTGTATATAAAATTATAGTAGAGTTTACTCAAACGGGGGTTTACAACTTTTTGTATCTAAAATTATAGTAGAGTTTACTACAAACAGGAGTTAACAACTTTTTGTATATAATAGTCGTAGAGTTTACTCAAAACGAGGGATTTCAACTTTTCGTATATAATTGCAGTACAGTTTACTCAAAACGGGGGTATGCAACTTTTCGTATATAATTGTATAGTGGAGTTTACTCAAACGGCTGTTTACAACTTTTTGTATATAAAATTATAGTAGAGTTTAATCAAAACGGGGTTTTACAATTTTTTGTATATGAAGAGAGTTTGAGAAAGTAATAATACTTGAGTAAACTTCAACTTATTTTTATTCATCATAAAAGTAGAGTATATATAGATACAAGTATGGAGAGAAAGGTGTTAGGTGTAGTGCCCGAAAGACAATTTGTGTAATTGTTTTTAATAATGGATGACTACATCCTTCAAAAGGTCCGAGTAGTGTCATGAGTGCTATGGGCGGCTAGTATGTGATAGGATGGTCCATATGCGGCTGGACATAAAGGCTAGGACATAATAAGACAAACTAGAGTTACTTTATGACATATTAATTGTTTATATCACACAATTAATTTGTAATGTTACAAATAATGTGTACAAATAAAGTGTTACACGAAATACAAAGGATATTATTATGTAGTATTTCCAAATATTTCCACACCACCCTCAAACTGGGTTGTATATGTTTATACAGCCAAGTTTGCTACTCAGTCTACTGAACATAAGAAGTGGAATGGCCTTTGTGAGAATATCATCATTCTTGTCGACTGAGGGAACATACTGAAGTTGAATGATATGTGCATCAATCTTCTCTTTAAGAAAAATGTCTGTCATTGTCAACATGTTTTGTTTTATCATGATGAACAGGATCCTCTGCCATGCATAATGCTGAATTATTGTCACAGCAGAGTATGATGGGTTGCTGAGGAGGTTGCTGGAGGTCAGTAAGGACTCTTTTCAGCCACAGTGCTTCAGGAATACCCAAAACAAGTGCCCTGAGTTCAGCTTCAGCACTACTTCTAGATACAGTAGGCTGTTTCTTGCTTCTCCAGGTGACAAGATTACCCCATACATATAAACAGTAGCCTGTGGTAGATCTTCTGTCTATGTGGCAACCAGCCCAGTCAGCATCAGTGTAGACCTTAATGGATCTCTCAGTAGACTTATTGAAATGTAAGCCTTGGCCAGGAGTCGACTTTAAGTATCTCAATATTATATAGACAGCATCCCAATGTTGCTCAGTAGGGCAATGCATGAATTGACTGACAAGGCTAACTCCATATGCAATATCAGGTCTTGTACGAGAGAGGTAAATGAGTTTCCCTACAAGTCTCTGATATTGATCCTTTCTGACAGCAAGATTACCATGCACCAGAGAATTACTTGGGTTTATTGGAGAGATAGCAGGTTTGCACCCTAACATGCCAGTTTCGTTCAGCAGGTCCAGCACATACCTCCTCTGTGAGACTGAGATACCCTGGCTATTTCTGGCTATTTCCATGCCAAGGAAGTACTTGAGATTTCCCAGATCTTTAACTTGAAACATTTTTGCTAGAAGTGTCTTCAATTGTTGGATCTCTGCAGGGTCATCACCAGTAAGGATGATATCATCCACATAGACAATAAGAATGGATCTTTTCTGGTTGGTTGATTTGATAAACATGGTGTGATCTGAGTTGCATTGATGATATCCAGCAGCTTTAACCACATTAGTAAGTTTGCCAAACCAAGCTCGAGGGGACTGCTTCAGGCCATATAGAGATTTCCTCAGTTTGCAAACTTTCCCTTGACTGTGAGTGTTGGCAAAACCAGGAGGTACATTCATATAGACTTCCTTAGTAAGGTCACCATTTAGGAAAGCATTCTTGATATCCAATTGGTTGATAGGCCAGTCAAGTTGGACAGCAAGTGAGATCAGTACCCTGACAGTGTTTAGCTTTGCCACAGGTGCAAAGGTCTATTTGTAGTCAAGTCCATATGTTTGAGTGAATCCCCTTGCAACCAGTCTAGATTTGTATTTGTCAATAGTACCATCAGCATTGTACTTGATAGTGAACAGCCATTTACAGCTGATTGTCTTCTTTCCATATGGGAGAGTGGTGAGGTCCCAAGTATGGTTGTCAAGAAGAGCAGTCATTTCAGTTTTGACAGCTGCCTTCCACCTATCATGTTGAAGAGCTTCCTGTGTATTCTTAGGAATGGAGTGAGAATCCAAGTCCTGTGTAAACATGGCAAAAGAAGGTGACAAGTGATCATAAGACACATAAGTATGAATAGAGTGATTAGTGCATGATCTCTTTCCCTTTCGGACAGCAATGGGTATGTCATCAATATCAGTGGAATTAGCAGGGTCAGTAGGCTCAGGAGGCTGCTGGGGTTCAGTGGGTTCAGTAGGTTGCTGGGGCTTAGTAGGCTGCTGTGGTTCAGGAATCTGCTGAGGTGCAGTAGGTTGATGAGTATCAGGAGTCAGCTGAGGAGTTGGTTGAGGGATTGGAGTGAGCTCAATTTCAATAAGGTTTCCATCTGTGACTGTCTCAGTAGGTTTGCTGTAGTATGGGGTTTTTTCAAAGAATTTTACATCCATAGAATTGTAAAATCTTTTGTCAGTGGGAGAATAACACTTGTAACCCTTTCTGTCTTTGGCATAGCCTCGGAAGATGCACTTATGAGCTTTGGGATCAAGTTTGCTTCTGTGTTGGGCATGAATATAGACAAACACAGTACATCCAAAGATCTTTGGAGGCTAGTCAGCAATGAGATGAGGGCAGGAATGAGTTGTCAGTAGGGTTTGGATGGGAGTCTTGAAACCTAACACTCTACTGGGTAACCTGTTGATCAGATATGTGGCTGTTAATATAGCTTCACCCCACATGTATTTTGGCACATGTGTGGTGAACATGAATGATCTAGCCATCTCCAGTAAGTGCCTATTTTCCTCTCAGCAACCCCATTCTGCTAAGGTGTCTCTACACAGCTACTGATGTGAACATTTCCCTTATCATTCAAGAAGGTGCTGACGTTGGACTCATTGTATTCCAGGGCGTTATCTATTTTTAAGATTTTAATCTTAGTGTCAAATTGAGTGGATACCATGTTATAAAATTCTTGGAAGATGGTTCCAACTTCGGATTTATCTTTCATAAAAAACAGCCATGTGATTCTGGTGTGGTCATCTATGAAGGTGATAAACCACCTATTCCCTGTTATACTTTTAACTCTTGAGGGTCCCCATACATCACTATGAATCAAAGTGAAAGGTGTGAAAGGTAAATAAGGTATTTTAGTATACACAGATTTAGTAAGTTTGGCAAACTGACAGATATCACATTGAAGATCACTGAGGTTACATCCTTTAAATAGTTCAGGAATTTCGGACTTTAAATAACCAAAACATGGATGATCTAGTCTATAATTCCATAGCATGATATTGTCTAAGGTTTGGTTGCAGGCTGCTGAGGCTGTTTCAGTCTTTGGTCTTCTGTCTTCATCAGGATTGACCACAAACAATCCTGAACAGGCTTTAGCTCTCCCAATCACTTCATGTGAAGAATGATCCTGGAATATACACTGATTGTCATTAAACAAGGCTATCCAATTTAGGTCCTAACTAAGTCTACTGACAGATATAAGGTTACAGTCTAATTTTGGAACAAACAGGACATCCTGTAAGCAGATCTTAATAGTAAGTTTAACATTTCCAAAACCTTGTGCACAGGAAATAGATCAATCAGCAATCTTAATATTGTGGATCTGATGACAGGGTTTAAGGTGAGATATAAGCCTTTTGTTACCAGTCATATGTGAGGATGCCCCATAATCAACAATCCAAGTATCACTACTGAGAGGTGAGTGGAATGTACATGTTTTAGCATGAGTAGCTGTGTTAGTGATGGAACTACCTTCCTTTTGCTGAGCAAGGAAGGCTTTGAAGGCAGCAAACTGATCATTCAAAGCAGTGTCCTTGTTCTATTCTTCACTGACATGTCTGCCCTGGATTTCCCTGGTTGATTTTGAGGATTTTGAGGAGTTAGGCTTACCATGTAGTTTCCAGCAATTGTCCTTTGTGTGATTTGTGCATTTGCAGTGGTCACATAACAACTTTCCTGTCTTCTCAGTTGGCCTTCTGTAGACCTCAGTAACCTCAGCAGGCTTCCTGACAACCATCAGTGCTGAGCTCTCAGTAGGGTGATCAGCAGGGTTGCTTTGCAGCTTTTCTCTTCTCCTGCTTTCCTCATGTTTGACTTCAGCAAACACAGACTTGAGATTGGGGAGTGGTTTAATAGCAAGGACTCTTCCTCTAACATCATCAAGAGATGGGTTCAGTCCAGTGAGGAACTTGAATACCCTCTTTTTCTCAATGATGTCCCTGTACAAGGTAGCATCCCGTACATCATTCCATTGGTGAGTTTCCAACATATCTAGGTGTTGTCATGCCTTAGATGGTTGAAGTATTGAGTTACAGACAGATCCCCTTGCCTGCAATTTTTGGATTTGAGCTTCAAGATCATAGACCTCAGATGTATTGTCCTTTTTGAGTAAAGGTCTCTGGCATTGTCCCAAATTTCCTTTGCAGTATCATACATCATGAAGTTCTCACTGGTCTCTTTTGTCATTGACCTCGTGAGGATGGTCATGACTTGGTTATTTTCTGTATCCCATGCTTCAAACTTGGGGTCAGTTTCAGCAGGGGTAGGTTTGAAGCCAGATAGGTATCCCATCTTGCTCTGGCTAGAGATATACATCTTCATAGACCTTGACCATAGCATGTAGTTGTTGCCATCAAGTCTATGATTCGTAAATAAAGATTTTTCAGTGACCCCAGTCTGCTGAGGCAGCTGGGACTTCATATATGTTAACTTTATAACTAAAATTTATAAACATTTTATACATATTATTACTAATTTTATCTAAATATCTTAAAAGGTATTAATATAACTTATAAAAATCTAATAGTTACAAATAAATATCGTAATATAATTTATAACTTTTGTTATCAGATTTACCTGTGGTTTTTTTGTTTTTGAATTATGCAGGTATTATGTGATACAAAGTAGAAGAATCGGAATCGAAAAATATAAAAATCTGATCAAGTGGCTGATATTTATCAAAGCCGGCACAGGCCGGAATAAGCCGGTTAACGCCGGATTATGTGATGATTAAATCATGTTACTTCACATGCGTCTGACAAAGAGTACTCAAAATCAGTTAATCCGGCGCACGCCGGATCAGTCTCGGCGTATGCCGGACCAGAATACTCAGCCTATAAATAGCCCTCATTTATGAAGGAGAAAAAACCGTACCAATATATATATCTCTATCTATATATATATTATCTTATCTACTCTCTGTAAATATTATTTCAGTAGGCATTCTGCCATAAAAAGTAGTATTAGTATCGTTGTAATATTTAGAGTAATTATCGAAGATTATTGAATTCATAGCTGTTGTTACATTCAAAGGAAAAAGCCCACTTCAACAACTGTAATCGGTAATATTCTAATGTTATTATGTTTGTTGTTTATATAAGTATCTTTATATTAATATTAATAATGATTATAGGCTAATTATACAACTAGCCAAGACATGTAATTGAGCTATGTTGATCTTTTAGAGAAATGGATGATGACTATGTTAAAATTTGATTAAAAATTGAATATGATGAATCTTTTTCTACTTGAACTAATTGACAGCCCATATTGACGTAATTAACCTGTATGGACAGAGACATAACCTAATCATGAACTGACCAGAGACGTTAGGATATGAGAAAAGAGTAGAAGACTGGAAGGTAAAATTGGCCGTCTAACAAACGGAACCCTCTTTCTTATCCAGGGGCAGAATATTTATACTCGAGAGATTATCATGTCAAATCATTAGGTTTAATCGAGGTTTTACCAAGGAGGAGGCATAGAACAAATTCGTGCGCTCGTATGAGGGGAATTTGTTAGCTGAGGAGTATACCGTTTCACATAATCAATTACACCTTAAAACAGGAAGTTCAATCACATCCATTAAACTAAAAGAGATCATGGTTCAATAATATTGTCTTGGTTAGTTCTTCTTATTATATAACTATCTATATTAGTATTTATTATATTGGTATCTATCTATATATATATATATATCTATATATCTAAGTTATTGCATTAATATCATAACCCTATATGGTGAGGATTGCGACTTAGATTGAGATAATAACAGCTAATTGGTGTTTAACCACATTTTCAATTATATTTTCATTTCCCTGAGGGATACGACCTTGATTCACCAGACTAAACTACAATTTTTTGGGATAGTGTATCGTGCGTGGAGTAATTTACGGAACAGATCCGTAATTTACGGATTAAATTACGGAAAATTAATCTAGAAAATAAATAATGTGAATAGTACGATTCATATTATTTAGCAGATCTAACAGAATAAATATCGTCATGCATATCTGATTCAAACAATAGACAATAAATGTAGTATGCACAAAATAAAGGACTAAGACAAACCGAGGCGAGTGGTTACTCTTTCCTTAAGACAAATTGCTCCGGTATGGTGCCCACGGTAGTAGCAACTGTCTCCCAATATACAACGGCTTTCGTCTCGGATTTAGAGGCACTTCAAAAATCCGAGCTCCGACGAACTTACAGAGTGCTCCGACTTCTCTTCGACTCAATATCTAGATCTACATGAATGACTAGATCTATATGACACTACCTTTGTGGTGGAAAAGACAAGAGAAAACTGAATGCTGCAACCTTCATCATTGGGGTTCTTTATATGTGGAGAGGAGGAGCCAATACTTGAATGTGATTGGCCAGAACACCTCATCAGACTTTTCCTCTTGGAAAAGAAAAAGGGCCGAAAATTATCAATAAAATTGGCCAAATATGTCCACAATTCTGATTGGTCGGATGATGTGTCTTCTGAATTCTGATTGGTCAGATGATTTAATCGCACGACTTTTACCTCAAGAAAAGTTATTCTGGCCGAAAATACTAGACAAATTTCGAAATTAAATAAATTTGGGGCCGAATTTATTAATTTAATTAATTAATAATCAGAATTCATTCCACATTATTCGAACCTTCCAACCGTCTCACGATTAACTAATTAATTTCTGGTTAATTTCAAAAGAAATTTTGTCCAAAAAATTAATAGTAACACCCGAACCGAGCTCGAGCTCGAGCACGAGCCGAGCCGGCCGGACGGATGGACGGCGGCGGCGGCGCGCGCGGGTGTGTGTGGAAATATCTAAGTCCTCCCTCCTGTACAAAAGTGCCTTGCCCCTTGGGGCACATTTATAAGAGCATACACTAGCGCTTATATATGGAGCTCAAGTCTCCCATCTTTCCTATATGGGATATTGAGTTGAGGTACTCCCTTCAACTCTTATCTCCAACACATTTTCAACCAATTTTAGGCATTAATTTCTCATTCACCCGATATCCGAATCGAGTGATTCAAATGCCCATCATCAACTACTCCGTATGGAGTATTTAATGAAATCATTAACTCTCGATGACATACATCGGAGTCTATCCGTAAATCATGCTAAAGTTGACCGTTCAACCCTTTAAATGGGCTTTTTCTCCTACAATCCCCCACATGAATGAAAATTAATGCAAATGCAAATGCAGACTCTGAAGAGAAGTCAGACGGAAAAATATTGCATCAGGAGAGGTAGCTTCTGGCCTTGAACCTGCCATAGTGAAGTACTATCGGATTTACTCGGCTAATCAGTGAACTAGGTCTTGAACTGTTCAGCCTTTAGTGTAAACCAAGACAATAGCACTCACACAATATTTCCCCTAGCACCTTTCGG
Organism: Gentiana dahurica var. dahurica; assembly: GCA_024500145.1. Taxonomy (NCBI): domain Eukaryota; kingdom Viridiplantae; phylum Streptophyta; class Magnoliopsida; order Gentianales; family Gentianaceae; genus Gentiana; species Gentiana dahurica. The sequence continues at coordinate 45,933,865 of CM044907.1, forward strand.
TTCTCATGGTTGTGTCCGTCTCGGCCCTGGACAACACTTGGTTTCAGAAAGTGCTTTAGAGAATTCAAGCCTCAAAATTCTCATAGAAGTGGCCCCACTTCGCACTTACATAGGTGACCTCCTATCAAGGGTATTCTGCCCTACCCCACTTTAGTATCAAGATATAGGAATCATTAAAAGCTTTGCTTAACCTCACACTCTCTGCAGGCAGCACTTTTATTCTCTCAGAATGGGTAAGTGCTAGACTGTTCCACGTAGCTTAGTTGTCCCTTTTGAACCATGATCTTGGGATCTCTAGTCAGCATGGTTGGGTTGCCACTACAAGGAAACATGCGTAATAGGCTTCAGTCCCATTCCGGTTGTCAAAATTGACATCTGATCTCTAGCTAAACCTTTTGTAAGCGGATCCGCACGATTCTCCTTCGATCTTACATAATCGATGGAAATCACACCATTAGAGATCAACTGTTTAATGGTATTGTGTCTATGGCGTATGTGTCGAGACTTACCATTATACACACTACTTTATGCCCTTCCTATAGTCAACTTACTATCGCAGTGTATGCTGATAGCAGCCACTAGTATAGAATATCCTCAAGGAAATTCCTAAGCCATTCAGCGTCTACTCTAGCCTTATACAAGGCTATTAACTCAGTTGTGGAATGAGCTATATACGTTGGTCTTGTAGACTTCCAGGACACAACACCACCACCAATCGTGAATAAGCATCCACTGGTGTACTTCGAATCTTTCGTATCGGATATGCAGTTGGCATCATACTATCCTTCTAATACTGCCGGATATCTCATATATCGTAATCCCAGACTCATAGCGTACTTTATGTACCTCCACGGCCTATTTAAGGCTTTCCAATGGTTGTGATCTGGATTACTCGTGAACCTACTCATTTTATTCATGGCACATCCTAAGTCTGGTCGTGTACAATTGGTTATGTACATCAGACTTCCGATCACTTGAGAATACCTCAATTGATCCACAGGTTCACCTCTGTCCTTGACTAAGTGCATACTTAGGTCAAGTAGAGTGCTCACATCTGCAACTCTCAGGTCCTTCACATTGAAGTCCCTTGTCAACATCATTTTCGTGTTCATGATACTCTCATGAGTACTTCCCATTATCAGCATGCCATAGACATACGATCACAAAGGTGTGTTCTTAATGACAACATAATATTGCCAAACTCGATTTGCCATCCGAGCCTACAGAGAGACTTAACAAGTCTACACACCTTACTCTCTTGTCCTGGACCTATTAACCCATCGGGTTGTTCCAAGTACATATCTTCCTTCAACTCACCACAAACATCCATTTGATGGATTTCCAGCTATACCTTATATAAGTATTTCTCGTAACTGGTGAGTAAGAAGTCAAGGCATTCTTTTTGTCGATACCCTTAGGCTACCAACCACGCCTTACAATAAATCCATCAACCTTTAACTTCTTCTTGAAGATCCACTTGCACTCGAGTGGTTTATTTCCCGTTGGAAGACCAACCACTTCCAAGTGTGGTTTTGCATGATGGATTGTATTTCACTATTTCCAGACTCTTTCCAGAAAGGAGCTCTGTAGTAGACATTTCCTCAGCATATGTCCTTAGCTCGCCTTCTACCATATAGGTCAGAAAATTAGGACCAAAAGACTGGGAAGTCTTAGCCTTCTTACTACAACGAGATTCCTCAAAATCTTGAGAATTACTCTATTTTACAGACTCATATGCCCGCTTACTCATGCTTGCTTTTTCTTGAACACTTCCCTTTCAAGGAAAGATATCCGTAAGGAACACCACATTCTTAGACTCGATGATGACATGTTAATGTACATCATTGATGTCTGATTTATGCACCAGAAACAATAGGCACTAATGATTTTAGGTCCTATCACTCACTTTGGTTTAGGCACTTCGACCTTAGCCAAACACCCCCACATTTCCAAGAATCTGTAGTCTTTCCACAGTTCATATGGGGCAGCACCCTTCTTCTTTGAAGGGATGTTGTTCAGAATGAATTCTGCAGAGAGGACATCTCCCCCCCACAAGTTCTAATGTAAACTCAAACTTATCAACATAGCATCCATCAACTCTTTAAGAGTTCGGTTCTTGCACGTAGCCATACCACTTGACTGAGGTGTGTATGGTGTAGTTGTTTGATGAATGATGCCGGGCCCTTAGCAAGACTCATGAAACAATACATCATATCCACCATCACAATCCCTACGGATACATCTCATCCGTTTGCTATGTTTATTATCACATTCATTCTGATAACCATCAAGGCATCACGAGCCTTATCTTCACTTTTCAGCATTCAACTATCACAATATTTTGGTGCTATACTCAATAAAAGTAACATAATACTTCTATCACCTCTAGGTTACACGAATCTAGAGGTCCTGTGTTCCTTTCTACCGGTCAATCGGTGAGTTAGCCAACATGGCTTCAACACATACTACACACTTGTGATTAGAATCAAATTTCAATTTGGTAACAACACCATTTTCATCAATGGATGAAACGAATTTGAAATTTTCAAGTCTTAGTCATAGTGTCACAAGCAAGATTACTCGAGCATGTATGCATAACTTAAAGCCAATCTCAATGGCTATACACGGAGCATCACTTTGTGCTCAACAGACAGTTTCACCGTCATTATACTGATCAATCCGGTTTGATCATTCAAAGCATTGTTCGTTCATTACCGAACTGGTGCTACGTTTGGTGCTACAACTTGCATGCACACTTGTGTCACAAAAGACACGGTTTGGATTCACCTCGGTGTATCCTTTCATTTCTGTTCAATGACAGAAGATGAACAGTTGTAAAATTAAGTGGGGTGAACCCAATAAGCTAAATGGAACTACTGAAAAGCACACCATCCATATACACAATAGAAATATCAATAATCATTCTTTGATCATGTCAAAAAAGTAAATCTTATTAATACAATAGTTCCATGTAGGTACAGCTTAAAATAATTCCACCATACTCGTTGTCTATAAATCATCTTACAATCACAGATTACATATATCAAATTCCATATATAAAGCAATTTGACATAAGGTTCAACCAAAGAAAAATAGAAGCTTGCAACACCTTTTAGTAACTACTGCATTCAACCAAAGAACCCAACACATGTTAATAATTCTAGGAGCAGTGCATATATATTTTTCCAACAAGTACTTTACTGCCAATCAATTCACACAGATATGGTACACAACACCTTTCCTTATCATAGTTACCCTAGGCAAATTCTTTTGTCATTAAAATACTAACCAGGTTCGCATACCAATTACCAAGCCCTACTAATTAATAAAGTCACAATTAAGTAGATGTAACTTACATTCAAACAGCTTCGTCCGAGCCATTAGTTGATTGCACAGTTTGATCAAATAAATTTTTACCGTCAAATATGAGTCCCCCCCATAATTAGGGATAAAGTATACTTAACCCAACAACCCAAGTATATTCCATATATGAAATAAAAGATATTCCGCTAACACACACACTTCAACAAGGCAAATCCGTTGACTGAATAAAATTAGCGGATACTACACCTCGTAACATGCAATCGTAATTAATACAACATTAATCTTTCTGGTAGGCATATGAACTCAACCAAAATTAGAGGGATATATAGAGAACAACAAAACTTTTTGATCCCTTAAAAGACGTGGCAGTAGAATTCGATTAACTGGTAAACCCACTGTAATATATACTTTTCTATTAATCTCACCAGCATCAATTTAACCTGAAACCAAAGTATATGTATGAACTCGGAAATTAATAGTTGAACAAGTTTAGGAAATAAGGTCAATAAAATCGACTATGATCCACAGAATACAAATTAGCCATAAACGCATGTCTGTTTTGTTTTTTCCTTTTCCAAAAGTTTGCTTATAAAGAAGCAGAGAAAATTGCATACAACGCCTATGAAATTAAGCACAACAGGTGATCTTACACATGATAAAACTCATTACATTAAATTTGTCTTAAGCTTGTTGGGATAGTGTATCGTGCGTGGAGGGATTTACAGAACAGATCCGTAATTTACGGATTAAATTACGGAAAATTAATCTAGAAAATAAATAATGTGAATAGTACGATTCATATTATTTAGCAGATCTAACAGAATAAATATCGTCATGCATATCTGATTCAAACAATAGACAATACAGGTAGTATGCACAAAATAAAGGACTAAGACAAACCAAGGCGAGTGGTTACTATTTCCTTAAGACAAATTGCTCCGGTATGGTGCCCACGGTAGTAGCAACTGTCTCCCAAGATACAACGGCTTTCGTCTTGGATTTAGAGGCACTTCAAAAATCCGAGATCCGACGAACTTACAGAGTGCTCCGACTTCTCTTCGACTCAATAGCTAGATCTACATGAATGACTAGATCTATATGACACTACCTTTGTGGTGGAAAAGACAAGAGAAAATTGAATGCTGCAACCTTTATCATTGGGTTTCTTTATATAGTGGAGAGGATGAGCCAATACTTGAATGTGATTGGCCAGAACACCTCATCAGATTTTTCCCCTTGGAAAAGAAACAGGGCCGAAAATTATCAATAAAATTGGCCAAATATGTCCACAATTCTGATTGGTCGGATGATGTGTCTTCTGAATTTTGATTGGTCAGATGATTTAATCGCACGACTTTTACCTCAAGAAAAGTTATCCTGGTCGAAAATACTTGATAAATTTCGAAATTAATTAAATTTTGGGCCGAATTTATTAATTTAATTAATTAATTCCAATCAGAATTCATTTCCACATTATTCTGGAACCTTCCAACCGTCTCATGATTAACTAATTAATTTCTGGTTAATTTCAAAGGAAATTTTGTCCAAAAAATTAATAGTAACACCCGAAATATCTAAGTCCTCCCTCCTGCACAAAAGTGCCTTGCCCCTTGGGGCGCATTTATAAGAGCATACACTAGCCCTTATATATGGAGCTTAAGTCTCCCATCTTTCCAATGTGGGATATTAAGTTGAGGTACTCCCTTCAACTCTTATCTCCAACACATTTTCAACCAACTTTAGACATTAATTTCTCATTCACCCGATATCCGAATCGAGTGATTCAAAAGCCCATCATCAACTACTCTGTATGGAGTATTTAATGATATCATTAACTCTCGATGACATACATCGGATTCTATCCGTAAATCACGCTAAAGTTGACCGTTCAACCCTTTAAAAGGGCTTTTTCTGCAACACAATTTGACCCGGTACACTGCCGGTGAGATTGGACATACAGTTTAAGCCAAGATCAAGTTTTTGGCGCCGTTGCCGGGGAAACGACGTTAATTCATTATGTCTATGGTTACTACTTGCATTAGCTCAAAACTCTTGAGAATAAGTCAACACTTTTCTTAATCACATTTCTATTTTTGTTTTTGGTACTTACCTCATTGGTAAGTAGCCACGTGTTATTTTTACTGTTTTCGTGTTGTTTTCCATTTTGTAGTTGATGACCCAAAGCGGTAAGGCCCCACTCACCCCTTATAAGCCTGATATAAATACTTACGAAAGGCAGTTAAGAGGGGAGAATAGACGTGGCCAAACCAGCCAAGGACATCTTGGAAACAGATCTCCCCAGGAATCATCAACTCGAGGTACGGAGATGGCCGAGGCCAGTGAAGAAACATCACCTGAACAAGGGCTTGCTCATGCCCAAGGACATGGACAAAACCTCAATAATCCTAATCCACCATTACAAAATCTTCCTCCACCACCAAAACCCAACAACTAGAATCCCAATAATCGGAATAACCAGAACCGAAACTAGAATAATCATCATAATAACCTACCAAACCCAAGACTTATTTGTGATCAGACCTTGAGAAGGAATGAAACTAACAATCCAATTCGTTTACCTAACGAGGGAGCAAATAACTTTGAAATAAAATCCTATCTTTTTGGTTTGATTGACACAAGAGCTCAATTTCTTGGTGAGGATGACGAAGATCCGCATCATCACCTGTATCTTTTTGAAGAATTGTGTAACACGTCCAAAAGCCAAGGTGCTCATCGTGAATTGACAAGAATGTCAATGTTTCCATTTTCTTTAAAAGGAAGGGCAAGAAACTGGTTTATGTCGCTCCCACATCATTCGTTGACAAGCTGGCAGGACATTCAAACTGAGTTTTTAAAACAGTATTTTACTCCGGGTAAGAATTTGGAATTGAAAGTCGAAATTGCAAATTTTAGACAAGGATCTGAAGAAACACTTGGAAATGCGTGGGAAAGATTTAATAAACTGTTAAGAGCCTGTCCCGATCATGGTTACTATCTGGATATGCAAATTCAACTTTTTTGTCGTAAATTAAGAAAGGACTCACGTGCTGATATTGATCATGCATGTGGAGGCTCTTTAATGATGAGTGAAGCACAAGTTGTTTACGATGCTATTGAGAAAATCTCTAAGAATAATCGAATGTGGGAAACCGGTTCTAGCATGAGGAAAGTAGCATTTGTAGGTGAATCTACGTCAAACTCAGAAGTTTTAGCACACTTGGAAAATCTTAGTAGAAAGTTTGATGGCTTGCACGGAAGCAAGAATTCTAGCTCGGAAGGAAAGTTATCAAATGAATATTCGAATGATGGTATGAGAAACAATGACAATGGAATGGAAGAATCCGAAGGATACTCGAGGGAAGAAGTAAGTTTTCTACAACATCATAGGAATTTGAATAATTCCTATTCAAACTCATTCAATGCCATTAGAATAGACCATCCTACCTTTCGTTGGTCTGGAAACCCAAGTAAGCAAGGACAACCACCCTATCCAACTCAGTACAAAAGCTCGTACAATGCTAATAGTCAAAACCAAAGTTACCAGGGAAATTCTTCAAATCAAAACCACCAATCACCACCCAGATCATACCCACAACACACCACTCAAAGTATACCAGTTACTCAAAGCTCAACTAAGCTGGTAGAAGGAGTTGATAAGTGGGAAAAATTAATGGAAAATATGATGGGTGTGATGTCTACCCAAGCTCAGAATATGGAAACCATGATGACTTCTATAGGCACAGTCACTAAGGATATGAGTACTTTGAAAACATCCATGAGTGGACATGACACGAGAATGAGAACTATATAGGCATCTGTGAGAAATATGGAAGATCACTTGAGTAGAGAAGGAGAACGAAAGAACAGTAGACCTCCGAGGATTACCTAGTAATACTGAAAGGAACCCGAGAGAGGTGAATGCTGTTATTACCCGAAGTGGAAAGGTATGTGGAAGTAACGGAATAGAAAACTCCGGAAACAATGAAGTAGAAGATGATTTGGATGATAAATTCGAAAAGAACTTGGAACACAAGGACGAACCAGAATTCAGTAAAGAAGAAGAAGAAATCATTAATGATTTCTTAAGTCATGATAAACATGTTGAAACCGAAAGAGAAGAAGAGGAATGGATCAAAGCCTGAGAATACTGAAAAATCCGAGAGCTAGCGATCTACGGACCTTATTCAATGAACATGTCAGGAAAAATGAAGTTACTGATAGTACAATCCAAGTGGGGAGTAGCAACACTCAACCAATAGAACAAGTAAAGAAGAATTTTGGACAAATTTCAAAGAAGATAGTGCAGGATCATGACACTTGGCGACCGTCAAATGCTCAAACATTTAAGGAAGCATCACCATCTAAGGAAAAAGGTGAGGAAGGCATGACTCCAAACCCTGAAATTATTGACCTTGTGTCTTTACCTTACCCACCCAGAGATCAAATTAAAAAGTTGAAAACGGATAAAAAGTATGCACGTTTCCTTGATACATTTCATCACCTTAATGTCAATATTCCTGTCATTGAAGCATTAATCAATATGCCCACTTATGGCAAGTTTCTTAAGGATATCCTGTCGAACAAAAAATGCTTAGAATAATATGAGAACATTTGCCTTAATGAAGAATGTTCCGCAGTGTTACAGCACAAGCTTCCTCCTAAACTAAAAGACCCAGGTAGTTTTACCATCTCATGTGAGATTGGGGGTTTTCTGTTTAAGAAAGTGCTCTGTGATCTCGGAGCTAGCATTAACCTTATGTCTTACGAGGATTATAGAAAACTCGGAATAGGAAAACTTAAAAACACCGAGATGACTCTCCAGATGGTAGATAGATCTATTAAACGTCCTAAAGGAGTCATCGAAGATGTATTGGTTAAGATAGATAAGTTTTACTTTCCAGTCGACTTTGTAGTCATGGAAATGGAAGAAGGATTTTCAGCACCTCTTATTCTAGGTCGACCATTTCTAGCTACAAGAAGAACCCTTATCGATGTCCAAAAAGGTGAATTAATTTTAAGAGTCAATGAAGATGAGGTCACTTTTAATATCTTTAAGGCTATGAAACACCCATACAAAACACAGGAATCATGTTCATTCATAGATACTATATCTTCCATTTATATGGATAATGCTGAATTGCGTTTTTTTGAAGATAAACTAGAAGAATGTTTAGCCTTATCTATCTATGAAGGAGATAACCAGGAAATAAAAGAAGTCATTTTTTTTCTCGACACAGGAATTTTTTTTTGAGAAACGACCATGGCATCGTTATTTGGACTTAGAACTGGATGGCCCAGTATTGAAACCTTCGATAGAAGAGCCACCAAGGAATCTGGAATTAAAACCTCTCCTTCGAATCTCAAATATGCCTTTCTTGAAGCTAATAATTTGCTTCCTGTTATTATTTCATCATCATTAACCAATTCACAGGAAGATCAATTGTTGAGGATGTTAAGACAACATAAGAAAGCGTTTGGATGGACAGTGGCAGATATTCAAGGAATAAGTCTTGAGATTTGTGTACACAATATCATCTTGAATGAAGGAGCTAAACCGTGTATCCAGCCACAACGCCGCTTCAACCCGAATATGCAAAAAGTAGTCAAGAAAGAAGTTATTAAACTACTGGAGATGGTGATAATCTTTCCCATATCAGATAGTGAATGGGTAAGTCCCACCCAAGTAGTACCAAAGAAGGGCGGATTTACGATAAAGGAAAATGATAAACATGAACGGATTCCAACAAGGGAAGTCATAGGATATCGAATGTGCATTGATTTTCGTAAACTGAATGAGCATACTAAGAAAGACCACCATCCACTTCCATTCATCGTACAAATGTTGGAACGGTTAAGTGGACATAAATTTTATTGTTTCTTGGATGGTTATTCAGGCTATTTACAGATATTTATTGCAGCAGGAGATAGAGAGAAAATGACTTTCACTTGTCCATATGGAACTTTTGCTTATACAAGAATGCCTTTTGGATTATGTAACGTACCAGCTACGTTTCAGAGATGCATGATAGCAATATTTTCAGATATGATAGAAAAGTTTTTGGAAATCTTTATGGATGATTTCAGCGTTTTTGGAGATTCTTTTGAAGAATGTCTCTTACACTTAGAACGTGTGCTAAAACGCTGTGAAGACACAAACTTAGTTCTAAACTGGGAGAAGTGCCATCTAATGGTATCAGATGGTATTGTTTTAGGTCATAGAATTTCTGAATAAGGTATTGAGGCAGATAAAGCCAAAATCGAAGTAATTAAAAAGTTACATCCACTAGTAAATCTGAAAACTCTGAGAGGATTTCTTGGACATGCTGGTTTCTATAGAAGATTTATTGCAGATTTTTCACGCATAGCGAAACCTCTCAGTCATTTGCTTGAAAAAGAAGTACCATTTAAATTTAATGACAAATGTATGGAAGCATTTGAAGCTTTGAAGGCATGGTTGGTAACCGCACCAGTGCTAGTAGCACCAGATTGGAACTTACCATTTAAACTTACGTGCGATGCGAGTGATCTGGCTGTCGGAGCTGTTCTAGGTCAACGCCATAACAAAGTACTTAAGGCAATCTACTATGCATCCCATACTTTAAACGCATCCCAGCTTAACTATGCCACAACAGAAAAGGAGCTACTTGCTGTAATCTTTGCTTTGGACAAATTTCGATCCTATCTCATTGGTTTTAAAGTCATTGTGTACACCGATCATTCAAGATTAAAATACTTGTTAAGTAAGAAGGATGCGAAGCCTCGTCTTCTTAGATGGATTCTGTTACTTCAGGAGTTTGACATTGAAATTAAAGATAAAAAGGGTAGTGAGAATGTAGTAGCAGACCATTTGAGTCGTATGGAGTTTATCGAAGAAGAAGGAAGGAGACAGGAGATCAGTGACATTTCCAGATGAACAGCTCCTCATGGTTGATGCCCCTCCAAGAATGCAACTTATTAAAGCTAGTAATTTATCCAAGGAGAGCTCGCCATGGTTCGGTAATATTGTCAATTACTTCACCTGTGAGTATATTCCATCTCATTGGACATGGCAACAGAAAAAGAAGTTCTTTTATGATTTAAAATTTTACTATTGGGAAAAACCGGATCTTTTTCAAAAGTGTTCCGATGGCATAATTAGGAAGTGCGTGCCTGATAACGAGAATTTAAGTATCTTATCATTTTGCCATGAGCGTGAGGCTGGAGGTAACCATGGAGGGTGGAAAACCGCTTACAAAGTTTTGCAATGTAGTTTTTACTGGCCTACACTATATAAAGATGCACACCACTATGCACGGTTTTGTGAATCATGCCAAAAATGGGTGAACATTTCTAAAAAACACGAGATGCCTCTCCAACATATATTGGAGTGTGAATTGTTTGATGTTTGGGGTATTGATTTTATGGGACCTTTTCCTCCGTCATTTGGTAAGAAGTTCATCTTAGTAATGGTCGATTCTGTATCCAAATGGGTAGAAGCTGAAGCTCTTCCCACTAATGATTCCAGTGTAGTGCTAAAATTCCTTAAAAAGAATATATTCACGAGATTTGGCACTCCTAGGGCTATCATTAGTGACCGATGGTCACATTTTTGCAACCGTCCATTTACAAAAATAATTGAGAAATATGGTGTAAAACATAAACTTGGTACACCATATCATCCGCAAACTAGTGGACAGGTAGAAGTATCTAATAGGAAATAAAAAGGATCATTTAAAAAACTATTGATTCAAATCAGGGCAGAAAGACTCGATGATGCATTATGGGCATACAGAACAGCCTTTAAAACACCAATTGGTTGTTCTCCTTATAAATTAGTTTTTGGTAAATCTTGTCATCTCCCTGTTGAATTAGAACATCGAGCCTTTTGGGCTATTAAATTTCTAAATTTTGATCCTAAGGCTGTTGGTAATCATAGATTACTTCAGTTAACAGAACTGGATGAGTTTCGTCTCGATGCTTATGAAAATGCTCGACTTTACAAGGAACGCACGAAATCTTTCCATGATATGAGAATTTATCATCGTGATTTCCATGTAGGTGATCGAGTACTCTTATATAATTCACGTTTGAAGTGGTTTCCAGGTAAGCTTAAATCAAGATGGACAGGTCCATATGACGTAACAAAGATCTACAAGTCAGGAGCTGTAGAATTAACCGATGGGAATACAACTTTTATAGCCAATGACCACAGAGTGAAATTATAGGTAAAAGAAGAAGGAATACCTCTAACAAGAGAGGTTATGTACCTTAGCGACCCTCCCACAGATTAAAAAGAGAAGTTTTTCTATCAACTACAAACTCAGCTGATTACAGGTACAATCTTTCTTATTTTAAATGCATTTTTATTAGTATAGTCTTTTACCGGATAGACATTAAAGAACTGGATGCCTTTTCTAGATAGAATGGGAGTTCTTCTGTTACTTATAAAATTAGGTCTTGATAAAGATGTCGCGTTTAAAATAGAAAATTTAGTTTTTGAAAAAATAAGAAGTTGTTTAACGAAGCTAGAGCGAAAGCGGTATGCAATGGACAATCAAGAAGTGCAATGAAAATAAGTGCAAAGTTCCTACTGAGGTGTAGAATATGTGGAAAGAGTGAACACAATGGAAAATGTTCGGGAAACACAACCAAATCCCATGATGAATGTTTGAATGTCATTAAAAAGGGAACGATTAGGCGGTTATCCGAAAATCCCGATGGAGATCAAAGAGAAAATTCAAATGCATCATTTCTTGGAGAAAGGTTGAGAGAACGATATGAGAGAACCCTTGAGGATCTAAGGATAAGAGGTTTCGATTCGACATAATTATTAAAAGTTTGGAAATTTTTTATATATATAAGATGTTTTAGAAGAATTTTATAAACTATATGATATTTTATAAAAAAATTATAAATAATTATATATGTATGTTAAAAAATTAAAAAAATTTTTAATACTCCGGCGTAGACCGGATATAACCGCCTACGCCGGATTTAATTACACATAACCTTACCGGGTTCCTTCTTTCTTTTCTTCTTCTTCTCCCAATTTCTTTTTCAGCGCCGCCCCTCCCTTCTTCCCCACTAATTTCCACCATAATTTTACACATCTTCTCTTCTAATTTCTTTAATTTCTTTACCTCTTCTACCAAAAACACTACAACTACATACACTACACTCAACAAGTTTTTGGTTTTTGCCATAAGTCCTCCTTCAACAACAATTCCGGCGAATTGACAATTTTTCCGCCTCCTAGCTATTTTTTCTACATCCCTCACATATTCAGGTCATCTAATATATATAGTTATCATTTTAAAAATTTTATTTGATCATTTTAATCATTTTGTTTTAATCATTATCAATGTTAATTTGTTGTTGTTTTCATTATTTTGTTGTTGTTAATACCACATTCGTAGATGGACGAATCATCCTCTACTCATAGAAAAGGTACTAAGAAAAGGAAATCGACCTACCTCCTTTAGCACATGTGCATGAACCTAGGCCTCTAACACCGGAAGAAGAGGCTATATCCTTTAGGAAAACTGCTAGCCCTGCTGCCGTAGCCGCTTATGATAGATATTTTGGGAAATGCACAGTGTTACTAGAACGTGGCATAGATTTTACTACCTTAGGACCTGAATTGAAAGCAATTTTTGAGAGTAGAGGGTGGTGGATGGAAATTGCTCATGAGCGTGTTGACTCTGTTAATGCCACAATGGTATCTGAGTTCTATTCCGTTATCTCCGCCTATGACCCTGTAGATGACGGCCCTTTGATTTCTGTTCCTCTTAGAATCGCTACCATTCCTTTCACACCAGCAATCATTAATGCCTTTTATGCCATACCCGATGTTCCTGAGGAAGAGGATTTTTATTCTGTTTGGAATTTGATTCAGCCTAGTGTTTTGCAACAAAAAGCATATGAAGCTCAACAAGCCTTTGATCCAGCTGCAACTTGGGTTGACAATAGGTTTCAGTACGGAGGTTGTATTAAGGATGTTCGAACCATTAAGCAGTTTCTGGGCCATAATGTTAGTCCATCTACCCATGTTAGTGCTTATGGCAGAGATGATGTAGTTACTGCTTGGGCGATAGTTAATGATGTTCCAGTCAATCTAGGAAAGTTGATCTATACAAAGGTTTGAGATTTTGCTCATGGCCGCACTCTGCAAGGGAACATGCCCTTTCCAAATCTTATTTCTGCCTTGTGCCAAATGGCGAGAGTCCCGGCCCTACCCGCTGACAGAATCGTCTCTCCAGATGCCCCAATAATCGGTCCTAGACTTGCTCCACGTCCTTCTGGTAGGCTTGATTATAACAACCCTAATCGTCAGCAGCATCAGCAACCCCCTCGTACTCGAGTTCCACCCCTATTCGGTTCCTCCTCTAGACAGCCTGTGCACAGTCAGAATAGGGATAACCAATCTGATGCCATTCTCAATGCAATTAATCGAGGTCAGGCTAATATGGTGTTAGGATTTGAGCAAGTCAGGCAATGGGCAGACGATATTAGAGTTGGAGTTCGGGGCCATCGAGCTTTCTTTAGAGGTCTAGACCCCGCCTATGAGCAAATCTCTGACGATCTGTGTCACGGATTTAATTAACACAAAACAAACAAGTAATAATCCGGTTAACCTCAAGTATAAGGATCGTAGTAATAGTGGTTAATGCCGGGTCGATCTTACGGGGAACTGAACAATTGTGATTCTAGTTTTTTGTCTAACCTAAACTATGTCACGAAACTAATCTAAACAGCGAATAAAACAAAACAGAAAATAAAACTAGACACAGGATGTAATCCAAAGCTAGGAAGAATACGGGTTGCGAACCTTTAACTAACTAATCTAAGATGCAAATAAAAGTAAACTAACTAAACAAATTCAAGTTTTTAACGATTTAAATATAATGTTTAACGAGCCAAACGAGGATTGATCCACCTATCCAACAAGCATTGATTCCCTATCTCGATTATATTGTGGTTTTTATCTAGGTTGTGATTCACCTTATCTAAATATGAACCCTAATTCCTTAGAAAGTTCATCTAGTAATCTATTATCTTCCAATGCAAGATTAACGCGTTTTCTAACCAAAGGTGCAAACTTTACGTTTATAATCTAGCAATTAAACCTATTAACTTCCGTTATGATAGATTCAAATTACTATTCTTATTCATGGTGATCTAAGGTTTATAGAGATTTCCATCAACAATAAACAATCAACACATGCAAATCTTCCGATATAAAGGCAATTACACATAATAAACATGAATAAAGAAACAACCTTTAATAAAAACTCACAGTATAATCGATGAAAACGAAATCAACAATCGTTGGATGGCTTCACAATACTCGTTTGAAGAAGCTTTTAGCTTCTAAACATCCTCAGCAACTCAAATTTGCAGAAACAGTGCATAAAAAGTAACTAATTTGATCTAGATCTAAAGTGCATAAAACTGGAATAAAAAGGAGAAAAACGCAGCCTAAAGCCGCCCCTAGGTTTAGGGTTTGAATAATGTGTATATGGTCCCCTTAGGGTTGAGAAACAGCCGCCTATATATGGATTTCTAAGTCGGTTCAGCAAAGTCGGCTACCGGACGCCCGTCTGAAACCTTGAACGCCCGTCCACTCTTCAATAAAACTTCGAATCGGGCCGAGTCATGATCAGACGCTCGTCCATCCAGCGTCCACTCCAGCGTCCAAACTTCCTGAATCAAAGATGTCATCCTGGACGCTCGTTCAATTACATCAGACGCCCGTCCACTGGACGGAGATTCTGGACGCCAGTTTGATATGATTGAATTTTGATTTATTGATCTTTATCTCTTCTATCTCTATCCCACTTCCTCATTATCTCTTTTATCATCAATTAGCTCGAACTAAATCAACTTTTGATCATCTTTTGAGCCTCAAACATGTATCTATAACACATAAAAACATCGCAAAATGTAATAATGCTCAAATAATCATAAAATCACAATTAAAACACCAAAATTAACCAAGTTTGCGATTAACTCATTTAAAATCTCATTTGCTCAATATATCCATTAAACACTCGTTTCTTATGCAAATTCATACAAATACGGGGAAAATTATCATAAAATATAGCATTATAAATCGTATAAAATCACCCTTAACAACTCCCCCACACTTAAGCTTTTGCTCGTCCCGAGCAAAACAAGACAAGATAAAGGCTCGAGAAAAGAACAAACATCTAAACATATATAACACATATCCAATAAATCAAGTTCACCAGTGTGTGTGCATAGCCATAGAAAACTTCCACTAAATCCAAACTCGAGAAACTCAAAGCAAAACTAGCTAATACCCCCTTCAAACTAGAGATCAATGACACTTATAAGACGTACCCTACAAAACGTGACATATCCCAAAAAAGGTGATAGAATACATCTAGGGCCTTTCTGAAATACTTAGAGGATAATCCCTACAGCATATCTATCAGTTTCTACTGGGGATAAGATAGATGATAACTCAGTCTCTCATTCATTTCATTACACTTCTTTAGTTGATTTAACTATTCCCACTTTTAAACGCACATCAGAATGAGCTGTTGCCCTGTCATAGCAGAATAGGATATTCGAGATATACCCTACCTTACTCCAATCATCAGGCAGCTTTTCCTGACTGTCGTGAGCTTTTGGTCATCATAGTGGTATAGGACATACGTGGTATACCCTATCGCACTCAAATCTTCGACTAGCTTCCGACACACCCAATTAATACATTTACTTTTCAACTTTTTCATTTAACAATAAGTTACGTGTTACTTATCACATTCAAACCTTAGATATTCACAGTATAACATACTTCGGATCTAAATACAAACTATCATAAATCTCAAGATATATACGTAGCACTAAGCACATTACTTATAAGAAAATCAGAAATCACTAATCAAAAGGGGTATAACTTTATAAATTAGCTCATCATTTACTATGGCTCGTGAAAAATAGATCAGGTGAAACAACTAACTTACTAAACATATGATATATAGCTTGGATGACTATAAAAATAACGAACAAAGAATATGCATTTGCTCACTCGGGACAGAACAAAAACAAAAATGTTGAAAATTTTTAAAAATTTTAGCTCATTTTAGCATAGAAACATTACGAATTAAGAAAATGTACAGATACATATCAAATCATTCCCCTCCCCCACACTTAAAGATCAACATGTCCCCATGTTGTGCAGAACGAAAGAAAAATGAAAAGACTTAGCTGATTTCAACCGGTACACGAATCGTTGGTCAGGCCGAAGCCTACATAATGACACTGGAAACTCGTAACCAGACAATGTAGCTCGACAAAACCGCTAAAAATATACATGCACGACTTGACAAACACGGAAACATCTCGGGGAAAACGGGGGAATATACCAGAATGAAAATTGATATTAAAACCGAATATTAACAGAAGATAAAGCATTCAATACATCCAAAAGTTGAAATAATGTAGAAATGAAAGTACGGGCGCATTATGGCTTACATGATCCATCGAAAATAAATAGTAGCAATAGCAAAAGTACAACGAATCATATAAGATCAATAATACAAAACCACAAAATCTATAATCAAACAAATAAAATCAAGGTTGGCTCGGCGCCGCAGAATCATCAGCCGGAGGATCAGAAGAGGGGCCAGATGGTGGTGCCGCAGTCCTAGCTACGGAGTCAGGCTGCTCTTCATCGGAAAAAGACTCAGATTTCTCCAAAACATCCGCGATGGCCTGCTCGATCTCGTCAGAAAAATGGTAATCAATAACGCTCGGATCGAAGACTCTGACGTCCCTTGGCCGCCGGCCTTCACTGATACACTGCAGAATCGTCAAAATGTTGTTTTGAGACGTCCTGATATCCTCCAGCCAGTCTCGCACACTGTTGCCCATACTGAGCCTCATCCGAACCGATGGCGATGAAGTAGGAAGTGAGGACGCTCGAGGCGGTGCTGATGACGTACCAGGCTCATGCGGTGCCCCTGACTCTGACTGACCCGAAGGCTTACCCCTCTCTCTCTGTATAGGCCTCGGGTTCTTCGGTTTGTGATTGGCTCCATACTCAGGCACACCGGCATCAATACAGAGACTGTGGATCAGGTGAGGGATAATCAAGCAACGAGTATGGACCTTCTGATTAATAGCCACCTCATCATATAATGTCTGACCCACATCCACGTTCAGGCCAAACGTCAACGCATACAACATGCCTAGGTCACCAATATGAAAGTTTGTCAGGTTGTTCTTAGGCAACAACCGACTCTGAATAAATCGACACTGGACTTTCCAATCCTCCGTCCAGGTCGTGGTAACCAACTCCTTCCGGTCTCCTCCTGGCCTCAATGTCCAAGCTACATCCGGACAAACTCTCAACCTCAACTCCTCCAAGGGATCCTGCCCCAAACTCTGTCTATGGACAATCTCCTCCTTATAATCTCGACCCTCAAAAGCTTCCAACCCATACTTCGCATTGATCACCTCCGGTGTAAACGGAACTTCTACCCCTCGAACCACGACTACCTTCGTCTCCAAGTCGGTTTCTGAGCAGTTAGCATAGAACTCCCGAACTAAGGAGCCATTGACCGGGGTAGTCGGGATCGTCATTAGAGCGTCCCATTTCCGGTCCTTTAGTAACTTGACAAACCCTGGATCTACCTTAGCTTCCAATGTAGCCCTTTCTATCAACATAGTTCTCGAGAAATAGTGCTTGGTATACGCGTCGTGGACCCTAGGATTAATGAATCTCCGAGGCATAGGCATAGGAGGTACGGTCTTGGCTTTCTTCCTAGGTGGAGCAGCCCTAGCTTCAACCATTTCCTCTTCCCAGGTAGCATCTATTGGTCCCTCAGCCCTAGACGATCCTCCACCTCTCTGACCCCTAGGCATCCGTACTAATGGAATATCATCATCCGTCTCAGAATCCGAGGTTGGTTCATCTCTTAAGGTTGCCCTAGTTTGGGTGGCTCTAGGAGGTTGCTCCCGAATACTAAGACCCCGATTCGGATCAACTAAGGTAAGATCAATCTCTTTACGCTTTTTCCCCGCCTCCCGGGCCACTTCCTTACCATGCCTCTTCACCACTGCCTTCTTATGAACCATTATTCAAGCCTAGACTAAACCAAACAATCCCAATCGCAACAAGATACCCGTTTAACATCCAAATCGGGATTTCAAAACAACCAAACCACAACCACAACCATAATCATCACCAAAAAACCCATTCACCATCCATCACAACACCACATCACCATAACAGAGCAGAAAGAAACACAAAACCAGAAAAAAAAAACGAATTAAGGTGCTATCCAAGTGAACGAGCCGACCCAAAGATCGAACTTGCAAAAACGTGAATAAAATCTAGAAAAGTTGTTACTAACTTACCAAGTAGGGTGAGTAGATGTTGATCGAGATGAAAACGAGTCCAAACAACACAACCGTGGCCTCCAAAATCGGATTTTTCCTCCAAAAAAGTCGGACTGAGGAGGGTGCTGATTCTCCTAAAATATGGCTTGTTGGGGAATTTGGTTATGAAAATCAAAGAGAGGGTATCAAGAGCGGTCTATAGCACTTTGAATCGCTCAAAATGGTTTAGAATTGAAGATTTTAGGGCAAAAGGAGGGGAAAAGTCGGTTTTTCGCGTTTGAAAATCTCTAAAAGTGAAGGTTCACTGTCGGAGGGGGTATATATAGACAGAGGTTGGACGTTCATCCAACTCAGCGGACGGGCGTCCACTGGGAATTCAGATGAACTGGACGGGCGTCCAGTTTATTAGACGCTCGTCCAAGAGTTTAAATCACATACAGGATTGGAGGGAATAAAGCAGACGGGCGTCCATGCTTAGTGGACGCTCGTCCTAAAATTGGTCAAGGCGGACAGGCGTCCAGAGTTCTGGACGGGCGTCCAAGCAGGAAAAAGTGCAAAAATTATAAAATTTCCATACAACTCAAATTCAAAAGTGCACTTTCTTATTAAACTTAAATAAAACTTCAAAAATACAAATTCAAATCAACGAAGTACATAAAATTTCTAGAAAACAAATAAACACAAATAGAAAATAGTGGGTTGCCTCTCACCAAGCGCTTTTGTTTCACGTCGTTTGCTCGACGAAACAACCTAACCACGCTAGTCCTCATAAATTTCCGACCAATCCATAACTCGGATAAGACGGCGGAGCATGTCAATCGCCGGAGGGAAATTATATTCATCTCGCAAACCCCAATCCTCACCAGCTACATCAACACCTCGAAAATGCTCAGCTTCCAGCACTTGCGCTAAATCTATCAGCATCGGATCATTCAGGATTGTGTATGGACGTCCTAGAGCTGCCTGTAACTCCTCAGTAGTAAAGTCTCCACCTCCCAAACAACGGGGAACAATGAGAACATAGGTGACCGTCTTGACGCGGGTACTAATGTCAAAGTCTACGTGCAAAACGATGGTTCCTCCCGGTCCGTCATCTATAGTGATTAGTGGGATCTTCCTAAGGAAATGTAACTCCTCTGGCTGAACACCGAAATCCATATCTAGAAAGCTCAACTAACTGACAGATAAAAACAAAAAAAAAACTTAATAAGGCTAAAACTTAATAAACTAAACTGAAATACTAAAGCATAAAACAAAAATAACTAAAAGAACGATATCTAGGTTGCCCCCTAGTGGCGCTTTTGTTAATGTCGTTAGCTCGACACCGTTTAAAGCTCAGCCTGGATTAGGCCATTTGACTTTTCTGCCAGCCACTACCTCATGTAAGCTCTGATCAGTAGTGTGGCTGCAGAAACAGCACCTCACACATCGGGTGAAATCTTTAACAGCTTTCCAAATACGCTTAAACTTCCTCATGGTTGACTTCTTCTTCTTCTGAGTCTTCTGATGATGTGTAAGTTGACGCTCCCTCCAATACTCTTCCATATCCCAACTACCAGCTAGAACTTCTTTAGATTGACCATTACCGTCATCCTCTGAAAATAGGTCGGGTGAAAACACGTCAAATTCATCGACTTGCGCAGCACCACACCCGAGGATATAGAGGCAACGAACAGTCAAAGGTTTTTCTTTAGGTTCACCAATGTAGTGCTTGCACCTCTGACCGTTCACTCGAAACGGTTTACTGCTATAACCGTGAAGTTCTAGAACGCCTCCAGGAATGATTTGGAGAATCTCGAAGGGACCGGACCAACGTGTCCTCAACTTTCCAGGAAACAGATGTAACCTAGAATTGTATAGAAGAACTTGTTCGCCGACGTGGAATTCTCTCTTCTTAATCTTAGCATCGTGGAGTAGCTTCATCTTATCTTTACTAATCCTGGCACTTTCATAGGCTTGGAGTCTGAATTCGTCCAACTCATGCAACTGTTGCAGTCGATGTTTCCCACAAGATTGGGAATCAAAGTTCAGAAACTTTGTAGCCCAATAAGCTCAATGCTCTAACTCGACAGGCAGATGACATGGCTTTCCATAGACCATTTGATATGGAGATGTACCCATAGGGGTTTTATAGGCAGTTCTGTATGCCCAAAGCACATCATCCAACTTCAAACTCCAGTCTTTTCTATGACTGTTTACAGTCTTCTCCAGGATTTTCTTGATACTTTGGTTGCTCCTTTCAACCTGACCACTAGTCATCGGATGATATGGAGTGCCTGTCTTATGACGAACACCATACTTTTCAAGCACCTTCTCTAGGGGTCGGTTGCAGAAATGCGTCCCTTCATCACTGATCAAGGCGCGTGGACATCCAAACCTCACGAAGATATTTTTCTTTAGAAATTTCATGACCGTCTTATGATCATTGTGAGGAGTGGCTTGAGCCTCCACCCATTTAGACACGTATTCTACGCAGACTAAGATGTATTTGTTACCGCAAGATGATGGGAATGGTCCCATGAAATCGATACCCCATACATCAAAGACCTCACATTCTAGAATGGGTTTCAAAGGCATGTCAAACCGCCTTGTCAGAGTACCGGTCCTTTGGCACCTATCACAAGCTTTACAGAAAGCTTATGTATCTTTAAATATTGTAGGCCAATAGAAGCCGGATTGGAAGATCTTAGCAACGGTTTTCCATGGACCAAAGTGACCTCCAGTGGGTCCACTGTGGCATTGCTCAATAATATCCCATTGATCAGATTCAGGAACACATCTCCTAAGCAAACCATCCTTACAGATCTTAAAAGGATAAGGTTCATCCCAAACGAAAGATTTCAAATCGAGAAGAACTTTTTCTTCTCCTGATAGGACAATTCTGGATCGAGATATCGGGCATGAAGGTAGTTTACAAGGGAAGAATACCATGGAACATCAGGAGGACATCCGTCTATCAACATGATGTTCTCTAGAGGAAAGTAATGGTCTATATCATCTGGTTCATCCTTTTCCTCACTAAGCATCCTTGAAACGTGATCAGCCACTACGTTTTCACTGCCCTTTTTGTCCTTAATTTGAACGTCAAAATCTTGTAGGGTAAGTATCCAACGCAGTAGGCGCGGTTTGGCCTCTTTCTTAGTCATCAGATACCGCAAAGCAGCGTGATCAGTCCACACAATCACTTGAGCTCCTAACAAGTAACTACGAAACTAGTCCATAGCAAAGACTACGGCCAAAAGTTCCTTTTCAGTAGTGGTATACTTAACTTGAGAGGGGTTCAATGTGTGACTGGCGTAATAGATAGGCTGGAACTTCCCTTTGATCTTTTGTCCTAGAACAGCACCAACCGCATAGTTTGATGCGTCGCACATAAGCTCAAAAGGTAGGTTCCAGTCGGGCGATATAAGAATTGGAGCATATATTAAACGATCCTTAAGCTCCTCAAACGCTTGCTTGCAGCTCTCATCAAAATTGAACTCAACGTCTTCCTTTAGTAAAGTGGATAGGGGCTTGGCTATCTTGGAGAAGTCTTGAATGAATCTTCTGTAGAAACCGACATGTCCAAGAAAGCCTCTCACTTCACGCACATTCTTAGGATAGCTCATCTTTTC
Organism: Gentiana dahurica var. dahurica; assembly: GCA_024500145.1. Lineage (NCBI taxonomy): Eukaryota > Viridiplantae > Streptophyta > Magnoliopsida > Gentianales > Gentianaceae > Gentiana > Gentiana dahurica. The sequence goes on from CM044907.1 coordinate 45,956,154, forward strand.
GATAGCTTCTACTTTTGCCCTGTCAACTTCTATTCCTTTGGCGGAGATTTTGTGGCCAAGAACTATTCCTTCATCTACCATGAAATGGCATTTTTCCCAATTGAGCACTAAGTTCTTTTCAACACATCTGGATAACACTTGATCAAGATTGTCAAGGCAATCATCAAAAGACTGACCAAAAACCGAAAAATCATCCATAAAAATCTCCATACTCTTTTCTACAAGCCCGTCAAAGATAGCTAGCATACATTGCAGAGACCAAATGGCATTCGCCTGTAAGCGAATGTACCATAAGGGCAGGTAAATGTGGTCTTTTCTTGGTCTGCTGGATCTATGGGTATCTGGAAGTATCCTGAATAGCCATCTAGGAAGCAGTAGAATGCCTGTCCCGCCAGACGCTCAAGCATCTGATCAATGAATGGAAGGGGAAAGTGATCTTTCATGGTTACCTCATTGAGCTTTCTATAATCGATGCAGACTCTGTAACCAGTGACAAGTCTCAATGCTATTTCCTCTCCCTTCTCATTCTTCTCAATCGTAATTCCCCCTTTCTTGGGAACTACTTGAGTCGGGGAAACCCATTCACTATCCGCGATGGCATAAATGATTCCCATGTCCAGAAGTTTGATGATTTCCTTTTTAACGACTTCTTGCATATGAGGGTTGAGCCTCCTCTGGGGCTGTCTAACACATTTCGCACCCTCATTAGTCTTTATCTTATGCATACAGATGTCAGGAGATATCCCTCTAATATCTCCTACTTGCCAACCAAAGGCTTTTTCATTCTTCTTCAAGACGTTGATTAATTTCATCTCCTCTATACGAGACAGCTTGGTAGATACAATCAATGGAAGCTTGTCACCTTCTCTTAAAAACACATACTTAAGATGTTTAGGCAACGGCTTCAACACCAAATCTGCAGGGGGGTCTTCTAAACTCGACTTGAGATCTTCACTTTTCAACTCAATATCACTGAGTTTACTCTGTGGTCCCACTGCCAAAGCTTCTCCTTCCAACAATTCCTCCTCAAAATCAGCTGCTAATTGATCTAGATTGACCACACCATGAGTATTTAAATTATCAACCAATCGCTCATATTCAGCTTCTACAGCCATGACTTGCTTATCCATATAATCGGTGAAATCATCCGTCATATAATCAATGAAAAAGCCGGTTGGAGGGCCAGAGGGTACTTGAATGGACTTTAAGACATTGTAACTCACCTCTTGATCACCAACTCGGATAGTCACTTGCCCACCATCGCAATCGATGAGGGCTCTAGCTGTAGATAAGAAAGGTCTTCCAAGAATTAAGGGGACGTTTTCATCTTTCTCCATATCTAAAACATACCATTCGACTGGAAAGGTAAATCTATCAATCTGAACCAAAACGTCTTTCAGGATCCCTGAAGCTTTCTTAGAAGATCTATCAGCGAATTGTAAACTCATAGTAGTGGGTTCTAGAAGGCTTTGTAAACCGAGATGTTTGCATACAGACATTGGCATAAGACTTATAGAGGCACCTAGATCACACAAAGAATTAGGGAAGACTAGACCTCCTATTAATACTGTAAGTACGAACTTACCAGGGTCACCTCTTTTGATTGGTAATTCTTCATAATTAATCATGGAGCAATCCTCACCAATTTGCCTTTCCATGCCTGCTAACTTCTTTTTCGAAGACACAACATCCTTGATGAATTTTGTATACTTAGGCATCTCGACCAAGACTTCTGATAATGAAAGATTTGCCTGAGTATTTTTCAAAAGGTCCAGCACCTTTTCGTACTTTTTGTCCTCACTCAAGGGAATGTTGCTCTTTCTCGGTGGAAATGGAAGCTTCTTAAGGTCACTCTCAGAAAAGACTTTCTTTGAGGATGCACTTACAGCTTTGTCTTCCAGATCTTTCCATCGAACAGCTTTTTCAGATTTCTTTGTAGTCAGGGGATCAGCCTCCTGACTTTCACTTGCTTTTTCAGTCCTCAAGGGATCAGCCACTTGAGGATCACCAACTTCCTTACCTCTCAGGGGATCAGCCACCTGAGTTTTCTCTTGCAATTGAGGGGAGTGTAGGTGCTCAGCTTCCCCTCCTGCCTTATCAATGGCAGGAGGGGCTAGTGGTTTCCCTGATGGGAAGGACCACTAACTTGAGTACCGCTCCTCAGATTCAATGCACTGGCCTCCTCTTTACCGTATTGAATTGATGGCACGAGGTCAGTACATGGGCCTTTGTTCAAGTCAGCCTGAGCAACTTGACCACCCTTTGGATTCTTCTCGGTGAAACTGGGCAGCTGCCCTGGGGGTCTAGAAGCTAACTGTTCAGCCAGTTGCCCAATTTGTCTATCAAGATTCTTCATTGACCTACTTTGCTCCTCCAACTTAGCTTCAAGATTGGTAGATTGGGAGGGGCCTTGAGAGTTTTGGAAATTTGGAGAATAGGGCTGGCTGGGCCGACTTTGGACTGCAGAATTGGGATTGGCGGGCCAATTCTGATTGAACCTTTGTGTAGGATTGGAAAATTTTGAATTTTGGTTCTGATTAAAACCAGGTTTCTATTGAAATTTTGATTCGAATTAGGATTAAAACTTGAAGGTTGACTAAACCCTTGGTTTTGAAAATTATTCTGGCCAGTAAACTGATTGAACCTTTGATTGTTCTGGCCATAGAATGCATTCACTTCAGCATTCTGCCCGTTCATAGGACAGAATCTAGAAGTGTGCCCCACCTCGTCACAATTCTGACATGTGACTTGGTTGTACTGTCCATAATCATGAACAGCATTCACTTGATAAGGTGCAGGGGGATTAAATTGACACTGGCCATTCATATGGCCAGTCTGACAGCAGTTTTCGCAGTACAGAACCTGAGGGTTCTGTGGAAAAGAGGAAGTTTGTTTTATCGGATTTGAAACTTGAGGTGTTGCCATCTGATTCTGCAGCATGGCGATCAAACTTTGCAAATTGACTTCCTCAACCTTGGGAGGAGGAGGTGCTTGGATTGCTTGATAAGAGGGGGCATAGTTATACTTTGCAATGTCCTCAAACAGTGCCCATCCTTCTTCAGGCGTTTTCTTCAGAAATGCCCCACCAGAGGAACTATTGACCATGCCTTTGGTAAGCTCGGTCAATCCACTAAAGAAGGTGTTGACTTGCCTTTCCAGTGGCAAGCCATGGTGGGGACACTTTCTAAGAAGAGACTTGAATCTCTTCCAATATTCGAAGAAGGATTCATTCTCTTTCTGATAGAAAGTGAATATTTCATTTAAACACTGGGCTGTCTTTGAAGGTGGAAAATATTGACTCAAGAACTCCTTTTCGAGTTCTGCCCAGGTGGTGATAGATTCAGAGGGGAGAGAGGTGTACCACTCTTTAGCCTCTCCTTTCAGAGAAAATGGAAAAAGTTTTAGCTTGATAGCATCCTCACTTACTCCTTGGATGCGTGTAGTACCGCATATCTCTAAGAACGTATGTAAGTGGGTATGCGGATTCTCTGATTGATAGCCATGAAAAATTGTTGCGTGCTGCATCATCTGGATAAGTCCTGGCTTTAGCTCAAAGGTTTGTGCAGTAATGGCTGGAATAACAATAGCCGGGTTAACTTTGACTTCGCCTGGCATGGCGTAGTCTGCCAACGTACGTCTATTATTAGCGGCCATTATCACAAAATCAGTGATTTCCTTTGCTAGTTGATCTTCAAGATCTTGCTCGGCTCTGTCTGCCAGAACCGCAGAACGGAAAATCCGCCTGTTTGGCTGGACTACGGTTCGCTCGGGGTCAGGGGTGTATAATAACGGTCCCTTTTGACTCCGAGTTTGCATAAACCGGACCAAAAACAGGTGAAACGAAGCCTAAAAACTAAGAAATTAAAACCTAGACTAAAAATTAAAAGCTTAAAGAAAATAAAGGAAAAGAAAAAGGAAACAAAATTATTGAAGAAAAAAGGGCCAGACGGACGTCCAAGGGTTTGGACGGGCGTCCGTGTGGATTTAGGACTGGACGGGCGTTTAGTGGTCCAAACGCTCGTCTGAAAGGCAGAATACTTGAACGGGCGTCCAAATCTTTGTGGACGCTCGTCTAAACAGAACTGAACTGATAATTTTCTAGCGGACGGGCGTCCAATATCCCAGACGCCCGTTTGGTAGCGGGAAAATCAGAACAGAATCAGAAAATTTGCAGAAAAGAAAGGGAAAAAGACAGAAAGATAGAAGAACAGAAAGACAGACGATCTAATCTCAAAGGAAACTACTAAGGGAAGGCCTTAAACCCTAAGCTAAAACCCTAATTAACTAATTACCTAAACGATTATCAACTATAAACAGGAATTTAAAATGAAATAAAAACAGGAAGAACAAAAACAAAACAGAAAAAAAACGAAAAACAAAAACTAGACAACCGTCCGGTTCCCCGGCAACGGCGCCAAAAACTTGTCACGGATTTAATTAACACAAAACAAACAAGTAATAATCCGGTTAACCTCAAGTATAAGGATCGTAGTAATAGTGGTTAATGCCGGGTCGATCTTACGGGGAACTGAACAATTGTGATTCTAGTTTTTTGTCTAACCTAAACTATGTCACGAAACTAATCTAAACAGCGAATAAAACAAAACAAAAAATAAAACTAGACAGAGGATGTAATCCAAAGCTAGGAAGAATACGGGTTGCGAACCTTTAACTAACTAATCTAAGATGCAAATAAAAGTAAACTAACTAAACAAATTCAAGTTTTTAAGGATTTAAATCTAATGTTTAACGAGCCAAACGAGGATTGATCCACCTATCCAACAAGCATTGATTCCCTATCTCGATTATATTGTGGTTTTTTATCTAGGTTGCGATTCACCTTATCTAAATATGAACCATAATTCCTTAGAAAGTTCATCTAGTAATCTATTATCTTCCAATGCAAGATTAACGCGTTTTCTAACCAAATGTGCAAACTTTACGTTTATAATCTAGCAATTAAACCTATTAACTTCCGTTATGATAGATTCAAATTACTATTCTTATTCATGGTGATCTAAGGTTTATAGAGATTTCCATCAACAATAAACAATCAACACATGCAAATCTTCCGATATAAAGGCAATTACACATAATAAACATGAATAAAGAAACAACCTTTAATAAAAACTCACAGTATAATCGATGAAAACGAAATCAACAATCGTTGGATGGCTTCACAATACTCGTTTGAAGAAGCTCTTAGCTTCTGAACATCCTCAGCAACTCAAATTTGCAGAAACAGTGCATAAAAAGTAACTAATTTGATCTAGATCTAAAGTGCATAAAACTGGAATAAAAAGGAGAAAAACGCAGCCTAAAGCCGCCCCTAGGTTTAGGGTTTCGAATAATGTGTATATGGTCCCCTTAGGGTTGAGAAACAGCCGCCTATATATAGATTTCTAAGTCGGTTCAACAAAGTCGGCTACCGGACGCCCCTCTGAAACCTTGAACGCCCGTCCACTCTTCAATAAAACTTCGAATCGGGCCGAGTCATGATCAGACACTCGTCCATCCAGCGTCCACTCCAGCGTCCAAACTTCCTGAATCAAAGATGTCATCCTGGACGCTCGTTCAATTACATCAGACGCCCGTCCACTGGACGGAGATTCTGGATGCCAGTTTGATATGATTGAATTTTGATTTATTGATCTTTATCTCTTCTATCTCTATCCCACTTCCTCATTATCTCTTTTATCATCAATTAGCTCGAACTAAATCAACTTTTGATCATCTTTTGAGCCTCAAACATGTATCTATAACACATAAAAACATCGCAAAATGTAATAATGCTCAAATAATCATAAAATCACAATTAAAACACCAAAATTAACCAAGTTTGCGATTAACTCATTTAAAATCTCATTTGCTCAATATATCCATTAAACACTCGTTTCTTATGCAAATTCATACAAATACGGGGAAAATTATCATAAAATATAGCATTATAAATCGTATAAAATCACCCTTAACAATCTGCCTCAGTGCCAGGCAGACCCCTATACCTTACCTGCTTGGATCCAGCCTATCCCACTGCCTCCTACCTTTCACTCTTACAGTCAGGCATCTTCAGGACAATATAGTATGTCAGGTGTTATGTTTACCGGTGTCAAAGCTGCTGTTTCAGGATTCAGCGGATTCACTTCAGTCTCAACTGTCACTACAGGTTTTGGCTCACTTAGTTTAGAGAGTTCGGTTGCTATGTCCACCATGCGCTCACAAGTTCCATTTCATACCGGAACTTCAGCTCCTGACTTTGAAGCAGTACCGACTCAATCCATGCCACATCCACCTTATTATGACATGTCTTTTTATGATTTTGAATAAGCTCATTCAAACTTTTACCATGTGAAAACATTTGTATTGTTATAACTATTTCCCTTTCTTTGTTAATTCGGTACTAGCATTTTACTTTGTCGTTTAGTTTATTTTGTTGCTGCACTCGGTGGTTAGTGCACTTTTTCATAATTCCTCCCGTTCGTAATAATTTGTTTGATAACAATTTTATAACATTTTAATTTTATATATGTGATGTCTTTTATTTATGTATGATTTTGAAATATTTTTTTGGCCCTTTCCACACAAATTGCACTCTGTTCGTGAACAGTGAACCCGGCGTACGCCGGGTAATGTCTGGTTTATGCCGGGTTATCACCGACCTGACCGGCCTAGATCATAGGGTATTTAAGTATGCAGGCCAAAAATATTTTCCGGCGCGGACCGGAACAACCCGGTTTACGCCGGAATGTCTATTTATGGCCCAGCAAAAATCTTTTCCCCTTCTGATCGAAATTTTAACTATAAATAGCATCCCACCAGCTTCTAAATTGGTACACCTTCATCTCTTTTCCCTACTGTCTAGTTAAATACGGTACAATATGTCAAATCATTCTTCTCCGTCAGTTAACAGTTACTCTCCCCCGTTTTACCCAAATGTTGAAATCCCGGATTATCAACCCTTATTTTTCAATCCTAATGATTATCCGAACCAAACAGCTCAAGACCGTTATTTATCTAACTTTAGTGTTAAGGGTGATTTTGTACGTTTTATAACGATATATTTTACGATGATTTTCCCCATATTTATATTATTTGCATAAGAATTGGCCTTTATATTGAAATATTAAGCAAGTGATGTTTTTAAGGGTCTAATTGCAAAAGTGATTAAATTATGTGTTTACTTGGTGGTTTTATGATTATTTGGATGATGTTACACTTTGCAATGGTTTTGATGTTTGTAGATATGCATATTTCGAGTTGAAAAGGGGATCAAAAGATTATACGAGTCGGATTTATTTGACATATAAGAGATAAGGAAGTGTTATATGAAGAAGAGAAGAGATAGAGATGAGAAGAATGAGATAAAGATGAAGATATCTAGTCCGGACATACCGGACGAGCGTCCATGTCCCGTCCAGTAGTGGACGGGCGTCCATAAAAGTAAACTGGCGTCCAGAGGAGATTTTCAGTACAGAGAGTTTAGACGCTACTCAGACCAGCGTTCATGCTCCGTTCAGAGAGGTTGGACGAGCGTCCAAGATAGTGGACGGGCGTCCACGGCACCGACTCAGCGAAACCGACCTAAAAACCTATAAATAGGCGTGATTTCTCAAACCCTAAATACCATATTTCGACCCTAGGCGGCCACAAGCCCTTTTGGGGCAGCTTTTGCTGCGTTTTTCCACTGCAATAAACATCTTTTTAATTTCTTTTCAATTATGTTATTTCTATTCCAACGATGAGCTAAGGCTAAGCCTAGAACAAGCATGTCAAGCCTCTCTGCAGCGTTTCGTTTTCGACTTTGGATTTGTTTTGTGAGTTTTAGCTTGTATCTTTATTATGCTTTTATATAGATTATGCAATTATATCGATAGATTGTTGCTTATTGATGTTTATTTTGATGAAAGTCACGTTAAACCTTAGATCACCATAATAAAGTTTGGACTTTTAACCTAAAAATAACGAGAGTTGATAGGTTGAATTTCTAGGTTGCTAGATTGAGAGATCTTACACCTTGTTTTGATAGCATCAATCTTATAGATCGAGAGATGAGAGATTGATAGGCGGATTATCTACGAGAGTAGAAGTTCATACCTTTGGTAGGTGAACCACAACCTTTATTAAATCTTCACTAAACGATCTAGGGTAGAAATTGAGAGTTGTGAGAAAGATGGATCATAGCTTGTTCTTCGTTAAATTAATTGAAAACCTTTGTGCCTTGTTCTTCGTTGCTTAGTTAGAATTTTATTTTCGTTTTAGTTTTTAGAATAGAATTAGTTAATACGTGTTCGAAATTATCTTTCCCGGCTTTGGACTGACAATCCTCTGTCCAGTTTATTTTCCGTTTTAGTTTTAGGGTTAGTAATAAATAGTAGTGACAATTTTAGAAGAATTAATTGAACTAGATACCCCGATTCCCTGTGATCGACTCCGGTATTAATCGCTATACTACGATCCCTACACTTGGGGAAATACCGGATTTATAAATTTATTACTTGTTGTTTTGCATAGATAAAATCCGTGACAAGTTTTTGGCGCCGTTGCCGGGGAATCGGTACGGTTGTCTAGTTTTATTAGTTTTTCTAAGCTGTTCCGCTTTTCTTGTTTTAATTTCTTTATATTTCTTGTTTTTAGGTAGACTTTAGTTAGGTTATTGGGGTTTTTAATCGTTTAGGTTTTGTAGTATTCTATTAGGTTTCTCCCACTTTATCTCGTTTTTATTTTCCTATCTGTTTCTGTTTTTCTGTCCTTTCTGTCCCCCGTTTTCCTGCTGTTTTTCTGTCTCTGTTTCTGTTTTTTTCCTGTCCCAGACGGGCGTCTGAACAATCAAACGCCCGTCCGTTTTAAAATTCTCAACTCTGTATCGTTTTTACCAAGTCAGACGAACGTCCATCAAATTTGGACGCCCGTCCTGTTCTTCAGCCTTCCGGACAAGCGTTCGGATTTCCAAACGCCCGTCTGTCCTCATGTTTCAGTGTCTTTTTGTAGGTAGGGTTTTTGTTTCTATCTTTTCTAGTTTCCACATTAATTCGGGGACATCTGAGGTTGAATTATCTGACCCCACGTTTTTAACGATCAAATTTTTGGATAAAAGAGATCGTTTTAGCACTCTTTAGTATTTTGGCCATAACTTTCGGCTCGAGTGTCGGATTGGCGCGCAGGACCCCTATTCGGAAAGCTCGTTCCGAGGCCGTCCGACACCGTTTTCGAGGTCAAAATCCACTGTTTTCCCTTCCATTTTGGGCTCAGAAGATTTCAACACGTTTTTAGTGTTTCCTGTTTTTCTGTTTTAAATTTTTTGTAGTTTAGGTTTCTGTTTTTGTTTCATACAATCTTCCATCTAGGATTGAGGACATGGATGAGCAAAGTAAGATCGCCATGCTGAAACAGCAGATGGCATCTCTTCAAATGTCGCTTAATCCTATGAATCCGACCCCGTCTTTTCCATAGAACTCTCCTGTTCTGTTCTGTGGAAGATGTTGTCGACCTGGCTATGCTGTTGGCCAGTGTCAGTCTCTTCCCCCTGCTGGATATCAAGTCAATTCTTTCCATAATCAGGGAAATTTCAGTCCAGTCACATGTCAAAATTGTGACAACGTGGGACATACTGCTCGTTTCTGCCCTAATAGTGGACATCACGCTTTCATTGGCCAGAACAATCAGACATTTGATAATCAGTTCTCTGGCCATAGCAAATTTCAAAATCAGGGTTTCAATCCAAATAAGAATTTTTATCAAAACCCGAACTTCAGTCAGGATCAAGATATCAATTTTTCCGATCAAAATCAAAGTTGGTCTTACCAATCTTTTCCACAACACTTTCAGAACTATCCAGACCCCTCTCAATCTAACGATCTTGAAGCTAATTTGGAGGAGCAAAACAATATTATCCAATTCCTTCTGAGCACAACAAAGAATCTTGAGAGACGAATCGGGGAAATGGCTCAAAACCAAGGCATTGACCTAACTCCCACACTCCCTTATGGTGGAGAAGATGCTTACGACGATGATGGTGCAAGTCATGAGAATCAATTCCAATATGACCACAACTATGCACCAGCATACAATGGTGGGAGTAGTAACTATCCTTGTTCTCCGTTGGGTCAAGATCGAAGCCATGGGCAACAAGGGACGATTGATGAGCTAGAACCTGATTAGGGTCGGCTTAAGTTACAAAGGTTAGAGACTTCCTTCCCTCCTGCAGGGTGTGATGATGAAGACGGTTGTCCTAGGAAAGATCCGACGTTAGAGACAGTTGAAGATGTTAATCACCCGGCGGAAGTCACATTAGAGGAGCCGTTGAAGCCACAGAGTGTTGAGGTGATTGTGGATAAGAGAATGAAGGATGAAGAGGAGGAAGAACCTGAAGATTTAGACCTCTCCGGAATGTTATGCATCTAGACAAGTGCACTCCTGAGATTCCTTGGTATGCATCCATCGTAAACTACCTTCATTCCCAATATCTTGATCCAAAATTGTCATATCAAGAGAAGAAGAAGTTCTTCTCTGATATGAAATACTTTGTTTGGGATGAACCTTATCTTTTCAAGATCTGTAAAGATGGTTTGCTAAGGAGGTGTGTTCCAGAATCTGAGCAACGCGATATTATTGAGCAATGCCACAGTGGACCCACCGGTGGTCACTTTGATCCTTGGAAAACGGTTGCGAAGATCTTCCAGTCCGGTTTTTATTGGCCCACGATCTTTAAGGATACATAAGCTTTCTGTAAAGCTTGTGATAGGTGTCAAAGAACCGGTACTCTGACAAGGCGTTTCGACATGCCATTGAAACCCATTCTTGAATGCGAAGTCTTTGATGTATGGGGCATCGATTTTATGGGTCCATTCCCATCTTCTTGTGGTAATAAATACATCTTAGTCTGCGTAGACTACGTGTCTAAATGGGTAGAGGCTCAAGCCAATCCTCACAATGATCATAAGACGGTCATGAAATTTCTAAAGAAAAACATCTTCGTGAGGTTTGGGTGTCCACGTGCCTTGATCAGTGATGAAGGGACGCATTTCTGCAACCGACCCCTAGAGAAAGTTCTTGAAAAGTATGGTGTTCGTCACAAAACTGGCACACCATATCATCCGATGACTAGTGGTCAGGTTGAGCGAAGCAACCAGAGTTTGAAGAAGATCCTGGAGAAAACAGTGAACAGTCATAGAAAGGACTGGAGTCTAAAGTTAGATGATGTACTATGGGCATACAGAACTGCCTATAAGACCCCCATGGGTACATCACCCTATCAGATGGTTTATGGAAAATCATGCCACTTGCCAATCGAATTAGAGCATAGAGCGTATTGGGCCACTAAATTCTTAAACTTCGATACCCAATCTTGTGGAAAACATCGATTGCAACAGTTGCATGAGTTAGATGAGTTTAGACTCCAAGCCTACGAGAGTGCCAGGATCAGTAAGGACAGAATGAAACTCCTTCATGATGAAAAGATCAAGCAGCGAGAAATTCAAGTCGGGGAGCAAGTTTTACTGTATAATTCCAGGTTGCATCTGTTCCCTGGAAAGTTAAGGACACGTTGGTCCGGCCCCTTTGAGATTCTACTAATTATTCCTGGAGGCGTTTTAGAGTTAAGAGGTCATGGTGACCAGCCGTTCAGAGTGAATGGTCAAAGGTGCAAGCATTATATTGGTCAACCCAAAGAGAAACCTTTGATTGTTCATTTCCTCGACATCCTCGGGTGTGGTACCCCTGAAGTCAACCAGTTTGATGAGTTTTCGCCCGATTTGTTTTTTGAGGGTGAAGGCAGCGGTCCAGTAGAGGAAGTTTTGGCTGGTAGTTGGGATATGGAAGAGTTTGCAAGGGAGCGAAGGTTAAAGAGAAGACTGAAGAAGAAGAAGTCCACAATGGGGAAAATTAAACGTGCCTGGAAAGCTATCAAAGATTTGACCCCATGTGTGAGATGCTGTTTCTGCAGCCACACCACTGATCAGAGCTTACACGATGTAGTGGCTGGAAGAAAGGTTAAGTGGCCTGATCCAGGCTGAGTTTCAAGTGTGTCTAGCCAAAGACACTAAAGAAAGGCGCTTGTTGGGAGGCAACCCACTATTAAGAAAAGTTTTTGCTATTATTATTATTATTTTTTCTTTTATTTTATTGTTTTTGTTTTTCGAATAAATACGGAAGATAGTTCTCTTCTCGTTGCATTAGATAGTTTTCGTTTCGTTGTATTAGGGTTGTTTTGTTTTGTCTTGTGTCGTCGTGGGTTTTGGTGTCGGTTTTTGTGATCAGGTAACTTGCATGAGCTGAATTTGAAAAAATCCATATGACCTTCCTCCTGCCGACATTATATATGTGCACTACATTTCACATAGGTTTGGTTTTTATCAGTTCTTGCACTGCTTATGCTTTGTTTTATGATATTGCCTCGTCTATAATCTTTTGTGCCCCTATCCCCGAGGTACGTTTTGTGTTGTTTTTCATGTATGCAGGATATTTGCTATAGCACTTGTGAGCTTTCAGATGATGTCAGTTTTCCGGTGGATGGTCCACAGTTTACTGCTTTCATCAAGCCTTTCTGGAGTTGATACGTAGCACTTCCGGAATTGCCACTTTAGAACTACAATCAGCTAAGTTTCTCTTATTCTGCACAACATGAGGACATGTTGTTATTTAAGTGTGGGGGAGGGGAATGATCGCTATGTATCTACCATTTGCTTAATATATGATGTTTCTGCGCAAAATGGGGGCTTAATTTTTCAAAAAATTTCGACACTTTTGTTTTTGTTTTGTCCCGAGTAGGCAATACACATTTTTGTTCGGTTTGTTATAGTCATTGATGCTGTATACCATATTTTTAGTGAGTTAGTTGTTTCACCAAGATTTATTTTCCACGTGCCATAGTGAATGATGAGCTAATTTATAAAGTTATACCCCGTTTTGGATTAGTAGTTTTTGATTATCTTATAAGTCATGTGCTTAGTGCTACGTATATATCGTGAGATTTATGATAGTTTGTATTCTAGGATTAAAGTATGACATACTGTGAATATCTGTAAGTTTGAATGTGATAAGTGAAACATGATTAAGTCTTTGCAATAGTAATAAATTGTTTACTTGAGGTGTTATGCTCAGTGGTCTGTGCTACTAGAAAATAATCTTTTCCACTGCTAGCCAGAAATCTCTAAGTAAACATAATTGTAATTGTGTGTGTCGGAAGCTGGTTTATGATTTGGGTGAGGTAGGGTGTACCACGTATGTCCTATTCCACCATGATGACCAAAAGCTCACGACAGTTAGGAAAAGCTGCCTTATGATATGAGTAATGTAGGGGATTATCTCGAAATGTCCTATTCTGCTATGAGGGCAATAGCTTCTTCTAATGTGTGTTTAAAGTGAATAAGTCGAATCAACTAAGATATTGTTATGAATTGAATATAAGCCTTAGTTTTCGTTAATCTTATCCCCAGTATAAACTGAAAGATATGATGTAGGGATTATCCTCTGAGTATTTCAGAAAGGCCCTAGATTCATTCGATCATATTTTTCGGAATATGTCACGTTTGTAGGGTGCATCTTATGAGTGTCATTTATTGCTAGTCCACGAGGGGGTATTAGCTAGTTTTGCTTTGAGTTTTTCAAGTTTGGATTTAGTGGAAGTTTTCTATGGCTATGCACACACACGATGGTGAACTTCTAGTTTATTGACTATGTGGTATATGTGATGAGGTGTCTATATTCTTTCCAAGCCTTTCTTTTGTTTTGCTTTGCTCGGGACGAGCAAAAGATAAGTGTGTGGGAGTTGTTAATGGTGATTTTGTACGTTTTATAACGATATATTTTACGATGATTTTCCCCATATTTATATTATTTGCATAAGAATTGGCCTTTATATGGAAATATTAAGCAAGTGATGTTTTTAAGGGTCTAATTGCAAAAGTGATTAAATTATGTGTTTACTTGGTGGTTTTATGATTATTTGGATGATGTTACACTTTGCAATGGTTTTGATGTTTGTAGATATGCATATTTCGAGCTGAAAAGGGGATCAAAAGATGATACGAGTCGGATTTATTTGACATATAAGAGATAAGGAAGTGTTATATGAAGAAGAGAAGAGATAGAGATGAGAAGAATGAGATAAAGATGAAGATATCTAGTCCGGACATACCGGACGAGCGTCCATGTCCCGTCCAGTAGTGGACGGGCATCCATAAAAGTAAACTGGCGTCCAGAGGAGATTTTCAGTACAGAGAGTTTAGACGCTACTCAAACCAGTGTTCATGCTCCGTTCAGAGAGGTTGGACGAGCGTCCAAGATAGTGGACGGGCGTCCACGGCACCGACTCAGCGAAACCGACCTAAAAACCTATAAATAGGCGCGATTTCTCAAACCCTAAATACCATATTTCGACCCTAGGCGGCCACAAGCCCCTTTGGGGCAGCTTTTGCTGCGTTTTTCCACTGCAATAAACATCTTTTTAATTTCTTTTCAATTATGTTATTTCTATTCCAACGATGAGCTAAGGCTAAGCCTAGAACAAGCATGTCAAGCCTCTCTGCAGCGTTTCGTTTTCGACTTTGGATTTGTTTTGTGAGTTTTAGCTTGTATCTTTATTATGCTTTTATATAGATTATGCAATTATATCGATAGAATGTTGCTTATTGATGTTTATTTTGATGAAAGTCACGTTAAACCTTAGATCACCATAATAAAGTTTGGACTTTTAACCTAAAAATAACGAGAGTTGATAGGTTGAATTTCTAGGTTGCTAGATTGAGAGATCTTACACCTTGTTTTGATAGCATCAATCTTATAGATCGAGAGATGAGAGATTGATAGGCGGATTATCTACGAGAGTAGAAGTTCATACCTTTGGTAGGTGAACAACAACCGTTATTAAATCACACTAAACGATCTAGGGTAGAAATTGAGAGTTGTGAGAAAGATGGATCATAGCTTGTTCTTCGTTAAATTAATTGAAAACCTTTGTGCCTTGTTCTTCGTTGCTTAGTTAGAATTTTATTTTCGTTTTAGTTTTTAGAATAGAATTAGTTAATACGTGTTCGAAATTATCTTTCCTGGCTTTGGACTGACAATCCTCTGTCCAGTTTATTTTCCATTTTAGTTTTAGGGTTAGTAATAAATAGTAGTGACAATTTTAGAAGAATTAATTGAACTAGATGCCCCGATTCCCTGTGATCGACTCCGGTATTAATCGCTATACTACGATCCCTACACTTGGGGAAATACCGGATTTATAAATTTATTACTTGTTGTTTTGCATAGATAAAATATGTGACATTTAGTCAGTCCCCCATTTTGCTTGAAAAAGGTCTTAACTTTCGAAAAATGAACGAGTGGGGATTTCTGCGTATCGAAGGTGGTGGGTGGGACCGTTTTGTTCGTACACCAAGGGGCAAAGTCAATGTTACTCTAGTCCGAGAATTTTATGCAGCTTTGTCAGAATCTATTTCTGTAGAGTCTACTCGTTTTGTAGGTATTCGTGGTTGTATTGTACCATTCACTCCCTTTATCATTAATCAAGTTTTTCATATACCCTTGTCCAGACTTCCCCGAATAGTCATTACGAATCACAGTGGAATTTGGACACTGTTAATGGTGTTATTGATAAGTGTGCCGAAGCTTTTCAAATTCTCTTTCCAAATTACAACCGTGATCGTGATGTGTCCACTTCAGCCCTGCTTCCTCATCTTCGAACCTGGAAACATTTTATAAATTCATGAGTTTTTCCAACTCTGGATTTTTCAGAGGTTTCTGATGATGAGATGTTGCTACTTTATGCTATTACGATTGGAGCTATTATTGACTGGGGAGTCCTAATCCACAAGACGGCCATCAACTTTGCACTCGGTAGACAAAATTTTCGTCAACCAATGCCTTATGCGTGGTTGATCTCTAGGATCTGTGTCCGTTTTGCTGGAGTTCCAGAATCTGCATCGGATGAGATTTTTCCTTCTCGTCAACCTCATCTAGGTTTGCTCCCAGTAGATGTACCACGTGGTTCATCTACAGTAGAAGAATAGATGAGTAATTTAATCTGTGTGCAATGGTAGGAGATAGTGTTGCTTGGTTTAGTTGATGCAATAAGATGTTTTAACTTTTAAGTTTTTTTAAAGTTGTTTTAGTCTAAAATTTTACTTTGAGTCGTAACTTTGTTTAATTATGTCTTCATATCTTGCGTAATATTAATGTTTGTCTTTTCTAAAAAGTTATGATCTTCTATATTATTTTCCATTCTAAACGACTAATAGAAAAACTCGTTATCACCTGAATTAAAAATTCCTTTTATTTTCTACCCAACTTTTTCACTCACTGATCATCGGGACGATGACAGTTCGTCAGTAGGGAGTAGAGTTAGGTTTGTAAATAAAATGAAATTATTATATCAAACACTTAACACTTAGTTTAATTATCCTTTAGAAAATAAACATGATAATATATAATTATTACAATAAAGGTAATATTTTTGGGAAGAATGAGTTACTAATTTAGTAGAGTAAACTCGATATATTATAATTATATTATATATGCCTATCTTAATACGATTCTATGTATGTATAACTAAGAATTTTTTTTATCAAATAAATTTATTTCATGGAATTAGACAAGTATACTTATATTTATAAATTAATGTTTTTGAAAAACATTCTTTCAAGACAAAATTATGAGTCTGGAATCGGATTAGGGATGACATCAGAACTAAGAATCGGCACATTATATGGCACGAGTTGAGATTGGTACATTATCAATTTGAGGTCATTATCTATTATGTTTGTTGTTAAAAAAAACAAAAAAGAAGTATGAATTAGTTCCAACCAATAAACTAGGAACCATTTGTATATATGTGAAATAAAAGTTATTGAGGGCAATGGTGCAAGCTTATTAAACAGTATCAGGATGTTACCGATCAAGATATTTGTGATCAAAAGAATGAAGGTATAAGTACGTACGACTTGCTCTTTCTCTTTTGATTTTCCCTTTTTATCCTTTTGATTAGCCAACACCCTGAGCCTGAACATTACAAGCCATTTTGCCAACTACTATACCAAGTTTTCGATTCCGGATATTCATTAGTGGCGATTGGAAGTATTTCTAAAAATATTTTATATTTATTAAGTAAAGCATGGAAAATTTCATCTAAATAATGTTTGATAATTAATTTTATAAGCTATACACACTTTTTATTTTTTTAAGAAAGACAAAAATAATATGATTATAATATTAACATAGTACTTTACTAAATTAATAACCTAATCTAAACAATTATATTATTTTCGTTGTAATTTTATAAATTATCACTTATTTTTCTCGAGGACGATCAAAAGCTAAGTGAGGAGTAGTTGATATATGTTAACTTCATAACTAAAATTTATAAACATTTTATACATATTATTACTTATTTTATTTAAATGTCTTAAAAGGTATTAATATAACTTATAAAAATCTAATAGTTACAAATAAATATCGTAATATAATTTATAACTTTTGTTATCAGATTTACCTGTGGTTTTGTTGTTTTTGAATTATGCAGGTATTATGTGATACAAAGTAGAAGAATCGGAATCGAAAAATATAAAAATCTGATCAAGTGGCTGATATTTATCAAAGCCGGCGCAGGCCGGAATAAGCCGGTTCACGCCGGATTATGTGATGATTAAATCATGTTACTTCACATGCGTTTGACAAAGAGTATTCAAAATCAGTTAATCCGGCGCACGCCGGATCAGTCTCGGCGTACGCCGGCTCAGAATACTCAGCCTATAAATAGCCCTCATTTATGAAGGAGAAAAAACCGTACCAATATATATATCTCTATCTATATATATATTATCTTATCTACTCTCTGTAAATATTATTTCAGTTGGCATTCTGCCATAAAAAGTAGTATTAGTATCGTTGTAATATTTAGAGTAATTATCGATGATTGTTGAACTCATAGCTGTTGTTACATTAAGAGGAAAAAGCCCACTTCAACAACTGTAATCGGTAATATTCTAATGTTATTATGTTTGTTGTTTATATAAGTACCTTTATATTAATATTAATAATGATTATAGGCTAATTATACAACTAGCCAAGACATGTAATTGAGCTATGTTGATCTTTTAGAGAAATGGATGATGACTATGTTAAAATTTGATTAAAAATTGAATATGATGAATCTTTTTCTACTTGAACTAATTGACAGCCCGTATTGACGTAATTAACCAGTATGGACAGAGACATAACCTAATCATGAACTAACCAGAGACGTTAGGATATGAGAAAAGAGTAGAAGACTGGAAGGTAAAATTGGCTGTCTGACAAACATAACCCTCTTTCTTATCCAGGGGCAGAATATTTATACTCGAGAGATTATCATGTCAAATCATTAGGTTTAATCGAGGTTTTACCAAGGAGGAGGCATAGAACAAATTTGTGCACTCGTATGAGGGGAATTTCTTAGCTGAGGAGTATACCGTTTCACATAATCAATTACACCTTAAAACAAGAAGTTCAATCACATCCATTAAACTAAAAGAGATCATGGTTCAATAATATTGTCTTGGTTAGTTCTTCTTATTATATAACTATCTATATTAGTATTTATTATATTGGTATATATATATATATATATATATATATATATATATATATATATATTTATTGCATTAATATCATAACCCTATATGGTGAGGATTGAGACTTAGATTGAGATAATAACAGCTAATTGGTGTTTAACCACATTTTGAATTATATTTTCATTTCCCTGAGGGATACGACCTTGATTCACCAGACTAAACTACAATTTGACCCGGTACAATGCCGGTAAGATTGGACATACAGTTTAAGCCAAGATCAGGACTCTATTGAGGGTGAAGAAGCTTCGGATATTGAAGACATTCTTGATATGAGATGAGATTTTTAAGCAGATTAACGAGATTTTGTAGCGGATTAAGGAGTTTATCTCTCTGATACCATGAAGAGATTTTGAGAAAGTAATAATACTAGAGTAAACTCAACTTCATAGTATCAGAGAGATAAACTCCTGAATCCAAGTCCTTAATAATATCAGTTTATCCGAGAGATAAACTCCTTCGTATATAATTGTAGTAGAGTTTACTCAAAACGGGGGTATGCAACTTTTCGTTATAATTGTATAGTAGAGTTTACTCAAACGGCAGTTTACAACTTTTTGTATATAAAATTATAGTACAGTTTAATCAAAACGGGGGTTTAGAACTTTTTGTGTATAATTGTATAGTAGAGTTTAATCAAAACAGGGGTTTACAACTATTTGTATATAATTGTAATACTAGAGTTTAATCAAAATGGGGTTTACAACTTTTCATATATAATTGTAGTAGAGTTTACTCAAAACAGGGGGTTAACACTTTTGTATCTAATTTTATAGTATAGTTGAATCAAAACAGGGGTTTATAACTTTTTGTATACAAAATTATAGTAGAGTTTAATCAAAACTTGTGTTTACAACTTTTTGTACATAATTGTGTAGTAGAGTTTAATCAAAACGGGAGTTTACAACTTTTCTTATATCATTGTAGTAGAGTTTACACAAAATAGGGGTTTAAAACAGTTTGTATATAATTATAGTACATTTTTTTACTCAAAATAGGGGTTTAAAACTTTTCGTATATAATTGTAGTACAGTTTGCTCAAAATTGGGGTTTACAACTTTTATATATAATTGTATAGTAGAGTTTACTCAAAATAGTGGTTTACAACTTTTTGTATACAAAATTATTGTAGAGTTTACACAAAATGGGGGTTTACAACTTTTTGTATATAATTGTAGTAGAGTTTACTGAAAACGGGGGTTTACGAGTTTTTGTATATAATTGTATTGTAGTGTTTACTCAAAATAGGGGTTTTCAACTTTTTGTATATAAAATTATAGAAGAGTTTACTCAAATGGGGGTTTAAAACATTTTCTATATAAAATTATAGTAGTGTTTACTACTATTTGTATATAATATTCATAGAGTTTACTCAAAATAGGGGTTTACAACTTTTCGTATATAATTGTAGTTGAGTTTACTCAAAATGGGGGTATGCAACTTTTCGTATATAATTGTATAGTAGAGTTTACTCAAATGGCAGTTTACCATTTTTTGTATATAAAATTATAGTAGAGCTTAATCAAAAAGGGGGTTTACAACTTGTATATAATTGTACATCAGAGTTTACTCAAAACAGGGGTTTACAACTTTTTGTATATAATTGTATAGTAGAGTTTACTCAAAACGTGCATTTACAACTTTTAGTATATAATTGAAGTAGAGTTTACTCAAAACGGGGGTTTACAACTTATATTATATAACTGTAGTAGAGTTTACTCAAAACAGGGGTTTACAACTTTTTGTATATAAAATTGTAGTAGAATTTACTTAAAACGGCGGTTTACAACTTTTCGTATATAATTGTATAGTAGATTTAACTCAAACGGGAGTTTACAACTTTTTGTATATAAAATTATAGTACAGTTTAATAAAAACAGGGGTTTACAACTTTTTGTTTATAATTGTATAGTAGAGTTTACTCAAAACGAGGGTTTACAAATTTTTGTATATAATTGTATAGTAGAGTTACTCAAAACGGGGGTTTACAACTTATAGTATATAATTGTAGTAGAGTTTAATCAAAACGGGGGCTCACAACTTATAGTATATAATTGTAGTAGAGTTTACTCAAAATAGGGGTTTACAACTTTTTGTATATAAAATTGTAGTAGAGTTTGCTCAAAACGGTGGTTTACAACTTTTCGTATATAATTGTATAGTAGAGTTACTCAAACGGGAGTTTACAACTCTTTGTATATAAAATTATAGTAGAGTTTAATCAAAATTGGGGTTTACAACTTTTGAATATAATTGTATAGAGAGTTTACTCAACATGGGGGTTTACAAATTTTTGTATATAATTGTATAATAGAGTTTACTCAAAATGGGGGTTTACAACTTATAGTATATAATTCTAGTAGAGTTTACTCAAAACGGGGGTTTACAACTTTTCATATATAATTGTAGTTGAGTTTACTCAACATGGGAGTTTACAATTTTTTGTATATAATTGTATAATAGAGTTTACTCAAAATGGGGGTTTACAACTTATAGTATACAATTATAGAAGAGTTTACTCAAAACGGGGGTTTACAACTTTTCGTATATAATTGTAGTTGAGTAAAACGGAGGTTTATAACTTATAGTATATAATTGTAGTAGAGTCTACTCAAAACAGGGGTTTACAACTTTTTGTATATAAAATTGTAGTAGAGTTCAATCAAAATGGGGGTTTACAACTTTTCGTATATAATTGTATACTAGAGTTCACTCAAAATGGGGGTTTACAACTTTTAGTATATGATTGTATAGTAGAGTTTAATCAAAACGGGGGTTTATAACTTTTTGTATATAATTGTAGTAGAGTTTACTCAAAATGAGGGTTTACAACTTTGAGTATATAATTGTATAATAGAGTTTACTCAAATAAGGGTTTACAACTTTTTGTATATAATTGTATAGTAGAGTTTATTCAGAACGGGGGTTTACAACTTTTCGTATATAATTGTAGTAGAGTTTACTTAAAACGGAGGTTTATAACTTATAGTATATAATTGTAGTAGAGTTTACTCAAAATAGGGGTTTACAACTTTTTGTATATAAAATTGTAGTAGAGTTTAATCAAAATGGGGGTTTACAACTTTTCCTATTTAATTGTATACTAGAGTTCACTCAAAATGGGGGTTTACAACTTTTAGTATATAATTGTATAGTAGAGTTTAATCAAAACGGGGGTTTACAACTTTTTATATATAATTGTAGTAGAGTTTACTCAAAATGAGGGTTTACAACTTCTAGTACATAATTGTACAATACAGTTTACTCAAATGGGGGTTTACAACTTTTTGTACATAAAATTATAGTAAAGTTTAATCAAAGCGGGGTTTAGAACTTTTTGTATATAACTGTAGTAGAGTTTACTCAAAATAGTGGTTTAAAACTTTTTTTATATAATTGTATAGTAGAGTTTACTCAAAATAGGGGTTTCCAACTTTTTGTATATAAATTTATAGTAGAGTTTACTAAAAATAAGGGTTTACAACTTTTTGTATATAATTGAAGTAGAGTTTACTCAAAACAGGGGTTTACAACTTTTCGTATATAATTGTAGTAGAGTTTACTCAAAATAGGGGTTTACAACTTAGAGAATATAATTGTCGTAGTGTTTACTCCAAACGGGGGTTTAATTCTTTTTGTATATAATTGTACCGTAGAGTTTACGCAAAACGGGGGTTTACAACTTATAGTAGATAATTGTACTAGAGCTTACTACAAATGGGTTTACAACTTTTTGTATATAATAGTCATAGAGTTTACTCAAAATGGAGGTTTACAACTTTTCGTATATAATTGTAGTATAGTTTGTTAGTAATATCATCCGCAACGGAAGCGATTTAAGGATCTAGATCTATAAATTACACGTAATAAAATAACTAGATCTACTCTACAAGGGGATTGTAGAACATACCTCTTGAATCTCAAAATCCAAGTAGAAGAACCGCAATATGAACATCAAAGGATAGTGTGAAGAGCACCACGATCATCCGCACGTGTGATCCGAGCAACTCCCGGTGGAAGGAAATCCTCGACTCGAATCCTTCCGATATGCTACCCGGAAAACCTCTAAGATTTTCCTTTTATTCTCCCCTTGGCCGAAATATTCCTTCTCCGCTCTAAGAGGTAGTAGTCGAAAATTGTGTTTTAGGCTTGGGAGAACTCTCTTTATATAGGAGAGTAATCCTTATCCTCCAAGAATTTTATTTTGCAAATAAAATAAATCCAATAAATAAAAGAAAATCCCATAATATTCTAGAACAAATCTAGAATAATCTTTATCTTTATTTCTTACCATAAATATTTATCCAATAAATATTTTGTGCACATGTCTTATTAATACACAAGAAAACTACTTATGGCCGAAATTTGCCACTTGTGACCTAGTCACAATAATTTCGACTAACACACCAAATTGGGCCAAGATTATGAAAAATGTCTTTTTCTCATATTTAATTATTTAGCCCAACTAATTTAATAGTCCACTAAACAATTAATTCACATATCGTTTTAATTAAATTCTAACAACAACTAAATTAATATTATTAGGATTCGACGTCCGAGAATAGCTATGCTATATTGGAGGCACGTCTGGGACTATGGACTAATAATCAGGGGCTCCGATAAATCAAATAAATAATTATCTTACGAACAGAATAATTATATTCGATAAATCAATACAGGAATATGCCACCATAATCCCGTGACTGCACTCCTCCGATTATGAGATTATATTTATCTCCTCACGAGAATGATAATAAGCGTCCAATGATATAATCATTACATATGGATTAATCCTCCATAGACTGTTCATTCTAAATCGGGAAGTTACCGTTAACCCTTTTTAGGACCTCTTATCCTTATTTATCAATTAATTCATACAACTCACTGGTAGCTAATCACTGTAATATGAACTCCATGGATCGATCAGTTTCTAGGATTAACAAATAAGGGAACTGTCTATCTACTTCCATAAATGGAAGGAATGGATTCCGTATCTGTGATAACGCAGACTACTCACTGAATCCAGTATAATGCCAAGATGGGGTAATTCAGACCACAGACTCAGTGTAATCCTTAACCGTCAAGTCAAACCTCATACTGATTCAAGTAGTTGACTGTGATCACCTCAGGATTAAGATATATCCATAAATATGATCATCGATTGATTCGATAAGACTTCTAGATTACGGAATTATATCGTGAACTCTAATCAAATCGGGCCAGCCCTATATGATATATACTAGGTTCTCTTAACCGAAAGTCCGGATAAGACAATCACACCTATTGTGTTCTGGGCGCGTTAATAGCACGTTAAAGGAGAGACCCGATACTCTCGGTTAACTTCACTACGGGTAGAACTTCCTCGTTGAATGTTGCATACACAGATGCATCATCTGAGCCAATAAGATGGATGTGAAACCAGTGACTGATTCTAATGAATTGTGGTATTGTCAGATTCTGACTTCAGATAACACACCCATGTTGATTCCAACTGGTGCAGTGTTATCCTTCACAAACACTAATATATGTATACATTCACTACTGTACTAAAATTGATATCCAGACTACAAAAGACTTATCAATATTTTGGTCAAATCCACATATTGTAGAAATATATGGCTTCCAGTGACCGAGAGGTTTGCTTTTTATCCACAAAGGACATAAGCCTTGACAGTCATCATGTCATAAGTTTATAATGCAATACCCTTTTGTTCTGAATGAATCCAGACTCCGTTTGTTTGGCAAGAAAAGTCTCAGGGAATCACCCCTATTTTCTGTTTTTGAACGAAATCATGCAATACTAAGTGGTAAGAGAGTCCAAGGTCTGATTAACTCTTTACTTTTTGGGGAATTACCCATAGACCACTCAATCTTTGCTCTGAAAGATAAACTTTCCTATTCATTCTACACTTTTCCGTGAAGATCCAATTACTCCCACTGGACCTGAGACGCTCAGGTGGTTTTACAAGAGTATGAAAAGAACTGGAGTACCGAACTCCATTCACAGGGTTATGGCTATTAAACCAACCTCTATTATCAAAATCCTATACAGCTCACAAAAGAGCCATATGTCATCAATCGATCCTCAGACTATAAAGTCCGCAGAACCCGTAATGGGTAATGCATAAACCATACTCACAATACTTACTGGGTGGATCGAAATTCTGATCTAGTTTAGTAGTATTTAGTGTTATCACCAACAACCGATGTTGGATGTGGTCTGATTTTAATCAGTTAGTAACTACCTTGAGTAAACGTACTTCAAGGTTCAAGGTTTTTCTGTTTATGGACTCTATCAGAAAGGATGCAACAATATGACAGTCCCTTCCCGATCTCAAGAATCTTATAACAAACCTTTTTCTCAATGCTACAAGATATATAACGATTGGTCACTGACCGAACGTGTGCGTGAAATTCTCAGACCTACCTTCAAGCACCGTGTGCTAAATGCTTATATTTATGGAAGTGGGGTGAACTGAAACCACACCTTATCCGTAAATTCCAAAGCATATTCTAGGTAGACTTCTCGGTCTTACATTTCAATGTAGACCGTTATTTAGCTTCCAATATCTTTATTGAGTTAAGCAGTGTATTGTAGCACATCTAAAACTATGTAAGGCAATTTAACGGTTTCTTACTTAGTGAGAACATGTCACAATAAGGCAGGCTGAGCATCAGTCTCGAGGACTATGAATGGCCTATTCCGAGTATAGAATACTCTATCTCTGTTGAAAAACAGAGAAACCTCAAAATATTTTGGATAAACTTTCCGGAGTGTTTGAATAGTTATCAGACAAGAAGTCACTACTCGGAATCTCCTACTAGCTTGTATCTTTCATCAGACCCCGAAGGTCGTCATGAACAAGCTATGTTACTTCTTTATAACCATTATCCTTTCCCGATTGAAAGGAAACTTAGTCATTGAACCTTTGAGACAATATAACCAGACTGGGAGAAAGGAATCACCCTGAGCCAGTCTTCAGGTCCTGTCTTTTAGGGACTATGCACTAACTAAGGAATATGAAGAAGCGTTTATATAAATATAGAAACCAATTCCTTTTAATAGTTCTTAAAATGTGTTTTATATACATACTTCAGCAGTTCTAAGTGGTTTTGACTTTATCCAACAAAAGTCCGAGTCTTGGATTCATACTACAAATGGTATATTCACTTTCTATACGACAAACAAATAGAAGGTAAATCCTTTCGTTCCAATGAATCTTAAACAGAAAATAATTTTTCTGCGATATCCAAGGATTGAATCCGAGATTCATATCCTTATATCACTCCCACTATTCTAGCTAAAATTAACTGCCCGTTGTTTACTTTTTTAATCGTTAAGAGCACCGCTACCTTGTTCTTCCAAAGAATTTACCTCGAGAAAATTGCCAAGGATTCATAGGTTGATGATCCAAAATCACTGTCCTTATCCTATGATTTTCAGTTAATTAATTTTAGGTTCAGCCTTAAAGTTTTCTCAGTTTAGATGACTAACACTTTTAGACATATTCTCCCATTCTTGACTTTCTGTGAATGGAAACAGTTTTGAACCAGCGGTTCGTTTGAGTAGACACTACTCTTGAACCGTGGGATGTCTATTTCGAGTGTTACTGGTCGGGACTTCTCGGATTTTTTAATATACCAGAAAAAACAACAAATCATAACATTAAAGCTCCCACTAGTTTATCGGTTCCAAATACCGTCTAACGAGCAATGCTTTATTTTTTATTTTTTTTTCCGATTTTTTCGATTAGAAAATCTTTCGTACATAGTTCTAATATTTCTAGAAAAACAACAAATCATAGAACTCCCACTAGTTCATCGATTCCAAATATCGTCCAACTAGCGACATTTCATGACTTTCCGGTTTTTCAATTAGAATGGTTATGTGTGTAGTCAGTTACACTTTTCTAAAGTTCTAGAAAAACAACAAATCATAAAGCTCCCACTAGTTCATCGATTCCAAATATCGTCCAACTAGTAACACTTCATGATTTTCCGATTTTTCAATTAGAAAATTACTCGTGTAATCACTACACACTCAAAATTCACTAGAAGAATTTCAAAGTCCGAAATCACCTTTGATCAAACTAAGTTTGTCTTCCGTTTGACACGAATGACACTAGTGACATACCTATATGTCACTCTGGTTTTTAAAAGGCTTAAGAGAAAATATCTCTTTTGAAAAATAATTGCATTATCGATTAACTAGTTCAACGTCCTAGTTACTTCCCACTTTTTAACGAAGTCAATACTAGTCAATTATTAATTTTTAAGCAATTTAGTAAGGGATATAATGCTGTAAATAAAATGACATATATTAATTCAAGTTTAACACTACTATATTATTTTATTTTAGAAATTGTAAACTATAAGTAAGTCTACTCTACCATTGTAAGGTTTTAACCTCGCATCTCAGTGCCGCCGTAGGGTAGGTCAAAGAGATGACAGTTAAATCGAGACAATCTCATCAATGAATAATTTGTGAAAATCGAACATCCCTTTATTCATTGACTACCTTCCTTTTTTAGCCTAGATATTATCAAGAATACCCTTGATGAGTGTGACCTACTATATTGGATCTCTTAGGTACGCCCCGAGTGTGCCGTCGTAGGATAGGTCAGTGACCCGATGAGTACATGGAAATCCTATCCTTTCGAAGACCAAGCCATGAATGTTGATAGGGGTGAACACCATCCGTAGGGGGACGAAATCAAAGCGCCGCGAGGCGTCACCCTTCTCTCACTTACTTGTATCTATAGTAAAGGCCGTGGGGTTGGCTGTCGCCTCCCCCGCTCCCACTCAATATTTTGGAAGTGGTGGTGGGTTAACTAACCACGTCTTTTTGATGTTAACATAAAAGCACATCAAATCAAGGATTCCGAATGGTGTCGGTAACGTAGGCAAGCCTACCCGTCCTATTCGTTGGAACATATGTGACAGTCGGACGAAATCGGGTCAAGACAGCCCCATTGAGATAAGAAGGAATCACCCCTCCGCTCTCCGGTGTAGCTTAGTCTTGCCGGACCCCCGTGCATACATCACACTAGGAGGGTTAAGTCGGTCGAGCCTAGCTCAGTTGACCACCCAACCTATAAGCGAACCGTTTTTATCCAAGATTTATTGTTCTTTTACCATCATTCAATCTCGTAGACACTACGAATCGAAAACGTGATCTCGTTTGTGCTTTTAAGGCAGTTCACCGAGAACACACACCGAAAAGGCTTAACGATTTCATAACCCGTCCTCGGATCTTTAATTAGTTACTAAATTAATTAATTACCACGTATTAATTAAATTTCAACTAATTATGCGATTTTGTATACATGCCTATTTTAATTACCAAAATTAAAATTCTACATGTATGCATGGAGTGGATTTATGATATGATGCATGTCATGACAATTCCGATTTTATATCTATTTTATGATCAAACACATAAAAAATAAATTGCGTAAAATTTAAACACCGAGATGGATCGTGGGTACCCCCGTATCTAACCTATTAAAAAAAACACAAACAAACCCTAACTAGGGTTTACAATTTTCTGATCTGCTGCTGCTGTGTATTATCGATGATCGGACATCCAAAAGAACTTTGATCGTCACGAAACTTTGTGGACCTGTTCTTCACTCCTCCTACTTGAATATGGACGGTTGGATCTGTGTTTTGACGGTCCAAATTATCCCAGTAAGCTGCCGATCCAACTGCTGCATCTGTTTATAACTGTGGCGCAGCAGTGTCTTTCCGGGGCCGATCGGCCATCGAGACAAAATCCGATCGACCTGAAATTTTTAGGGCTTGTTTATAACTCCATGATAGTCAATATGAACGGTCGGATCAATGTTTCAACGTTCCAAACTCTTCCATAAATTCGACAAACTCACAGCTAGGGTTTTTACGGATGCTGTGCTTTTCTGTTACAGCAGTAACTTTATTGCACCAATCTGATATCGAGACAGATTCCAATCGACACCAAATTTTGAGGGATTGATCATAAACTTTTATTCTTCATTCTAACTGGAGGGATTGTCGTTTCTACGGCTCAATCTCCGGGAATAAATAAAAAACGAACAGAGACAAAACAGATCTACTTCTAGGAAACTAAAATTACAAAATTTCCTATACTCATATAAACGAATTTATATGAGTTTACAATAGATCTAACGAGTAAACAATACCAACCCCAATCCATCTCTTCAACCACAACATATCAAAGCATCCATCATCATGATTTTCGAATTTCAAAAAATGAAAAAAAAAAAAACAATGCAATCTAAACATGCAATTTCCACTCCTAGATCTAATATTTTATACGTATAATAAATATAGATCACTAGGCGACTGATACCACTGTTAGTAATATCATCCGCAACGGAAGCGATTTAAGGATCTAGATCTATAAATTACACATAAAAAAATAACTAGATCTACTCTACAAGGGGGTTGTAGAACATACCTCTTGGATCTCAAAATCCAAGTAGAAGAACCGCGATATGAAGATCAAAGGATAGTGTGAAGAGAACCACGATCTTCTGCACGTGTGATCCGAGCAACTCCCGGTGGAAGGAAATCCTCGACTCGAATCCTTCCGATATGCTACCCAGAAAACCTCCAAGATTTTCCTTTTATTCTCCCCTTGGCCGAAATTTTCCTTCTCATCTCTAAGAGGTAGTAGTCGAAAATTGTGTTTTAGGCTTAGGAGAACTCTCTTTATATAGGAGAGTAATCATTGTCATCCAAGGATTTTATTTTACAAATAAAATAAATCCAATAAATAAAAGATAATCCCATAATATTCTAGAACAAATCTAGAATAATCTTTATCTTTATTTCTTACCATAAATATTTATCCAATAAATATTTTGTGCACATGTCTTATTAATACACAAGAAAACTAATTTCTTGCTCACTAATACATGCTTATGGCCGAAATTTGCCTCTTGTGACCTAGTCACAATAATTTCGACTAACACACCAAATTGGGCCAAGATTATGAAAAATGTCTTTTTCACATATTAAATTATTTAGCCCAACTAATTTAATAGTCCACTAAACAATTAATTCACATATCGTTTTAATTAAATTCTAACAAGAACTAAATTAATATTATTAGGATTCGATGTCCGAGAATAGCTATGCTATATTGGAGGCACGTCGGGGACCATGGACTAATAATCAGCGGCTCCGATAAATCAAATAAATAATTATCTTACGAACAGAATAATTATATTCGATAAATCAATCATAGGAATATGCCACCATAATCCCGTGACTGCACTCCTCCGATTATGAGATTATATTTATCTCCTCACGAGAATGATAATAAGCGTCCATTAATATAATCATTACATATGGATTAATCCACCATAGACAGTTCATTCTAAATCGGGAAGTTACCGTTAACCCTTTTTAGGACCTCTTATCCTTATTTACCATTAACCCCCTAGTGATCAATTAATTCATACAACTCACTGGTAGCTAATCAGTGTAATATGAACTCCATGGATCGATCAGTTTCTAGGATTAACAAATAAGTGAACTGTCTATCTACTTCCATAAATGAAAGGAATGGATTCCGTATCTGTGATAACACAGACTAGTCACTTAATCCAGTACAATGCCAAGATGGGGTAATTCAGACCACAGACTCAGTGTAATCCTTAACCGTCAAGTCAAACCTCATACTGATTCAAGTAGTTGACTGTGATCACCTTAGGATTAAGATATATCCATAAATATGATCATCGATTGATTCGATAACACTTCTCGATTACGGAATTATATCGTGAACTCTAATCAAATCGGTCCAGTCCTATATGATATATCTATCATATATAAATACCCTACTAGGTTCTCTTAACCGAAAGTCCGGATAAGACAATCACACCTATTGTGTTCTGGGCGCATTAATAGCACGTTAAAGGAGAGACCCTATACTCTCAATTAACTTCACTATGGGCTAATTGTATTTTAAGTACATCTTCACTAACTCAATCCTCCCGTGTATATCCTATACATTGAGTTAAGTGATTACATAAACGATATACTTTAGGGTTTTCTGTAGTGTAAATACTATTGTCACATCGGTGAATATGAGAAATAATAAATATGAATAATAATATCATTTCATTTATTAAATAAAACAATTACAAAATTGTCTTTCGGGCATCACACATAACATAGTTTACTAAAACGGGGTTATACAACTTTTCGTATATAATTGTATAGTACAGTTTACTCATAACATAGTTATACAACTTTTCGTATATAATTGTATAGTACAGTTTACTCAAACAGAAGTTTACAACTTTTTGTATATAAAATTCTAGTATAGTTTAATCAAAACGGGGGTTTACAACTTTTTTATATAATTGTATATTAGAGTTTTACTCAAAATAGGGGTTTACAACTTTCTGTGTATAATTGTATAGTAGAGTTTACTCAAAACGGGGGTTTACAACTTATAGTATATAATTGTAGTAGAGTTTACTACAATCAGGGGTTTACAACTTTTTGTATATATAATTCTAGTAGAGTTTACTCAAAATAGGAGTTTACAACTTTTCGTACATAATTTTATTGTAGAATTCATTACAAACGTGGATTTGGAACATTTTGTACATAAAATTATTGTAGAGTTTAATCAAAACGGGATTTTATGACTTTTTGTATGTAATTGTATATTAGAGTTTAATCAAACGGGGGTTTACAACTTTTTGTATATAATTGTATAGTAGTGTTTACTCAAAACAAGGGTTTACAACTTTTTGTATATAATTGTACTGTAGAGTTTACTCAAAATGGGGGTATACAACTTTTCGTATATAGTTGTCATAGAGTTTACTCAAAATGGGGGTTAACAGCTTATAGTATATAATTGTAGTAGAGTTTACTCAAAACAGGGGTTTACAACTTTTTGTATATAAATTTGTAGTAGAGGTTTATCAAAACAGGGGTTTACAACTTTTTGTATATAATTGTATAGTACAGTTCACTCAGACGGGGGTTTACAACTTATAGTATATAATTGTAGTAGCGTTTACTCAAAACAGGGGTTTAAAACTTTTGTATCTAATTGTATAGTAGAGTTCAATAAAACGGGGGTTTACAACTTTTTTATGTAAAATTATAGTAGAATTTAATCAAAACGGGGGTTACAACTTTTTACATATAATTGTATTGTAGAGTTTAATCAAAACGGGGGTTTTCAACTTTTAGTATATAATGGTAGTAGAGTTTACTCAAAATGGGGGTTTACAACATGTAGTATATAATTGTAGTAGGGTTTACTCAAATCAGGGGTTTACAACTTTTTGTATATATAATTCTAGTAGAGTTTACTCAAAATGGGGGTTACAACTTTTCGTATATAGTTGTATAGTATTGTTCACTCAAAACGAGGGTTTACAACTTTTTGTATATAAAATTACTGTAGAGTTTAATCAAAACGGGGATTTATGACTTTTTCTATAAAATTGTATAGTAGAGTTTAATCAAAAAAAGGGTTTACAACATTTTGTATATAATTGTAGTAGAGTTTACTCAAAATTGGGGTTTACAACTTTTCTTATATAATTTTATAGTAGAGTTTACTCAAATGGGTGTTTTTAAGATTTTGTATATAAAATTATAGTAGAGTTTAATAAAAAACAGGGGTTAACAACTTTTTGTATATAATTGTATAGTAGAGTTGGGTTTACAACTTTTCGTATATAATTGTAGTAGAGTGTACTCATAATTACAACTTTTCGTATATAATTGAAATAGAGTTTACTCAAAACGGGGGTTGACAACTTAGAGTATACAAAATGGGGTTTACTCAAAATGGGGTTGACAACTTATAGTTTACTCAAAATGGGGTTTAGAGCTTTTTGTATACAAAATTATAAAAATGTTTTATCAAAACAAGGGTTTACAACTATCTGCATATAATTGTATAGTAGAGTTTACACAAAACGGGGGTTTACAACTTATAGTATATAATTGTAGTAGAGTTTACTCAAAACAGGGGTTTACAATGTTTGTATCTAATTGTATAGTAGAGTTCACTCAAAATGGGGGTTTACAACCTTTTGTATATAAAAATATAGTAGTGTTTAATCAAAACGGGGGTTTACAACTTTTTGTATGTAATTGTAATAGTAGAGTTTAATCAAAACAGGGTTTACAACTTTTCGTATATAATTGTTGTAGAGTTTTCTTAAAATAGGGGTTTACAACTTTTGTATCTAATTGTTTAGTAGAGTTCACTCAAAATGGGAGTTTACAAATTTTTGTATATAATTGTATAGTAGAGTTTACACAGAACGGGGGCTTACAATTTATAGTATATAATTGTAGTAAAGTGTACTCAATATAGGGGTTTAACACTTTTATATCTAATTGTATAGTAGAGTTGACACAAAACGGGGGTTTACAACATTTTGTATACATAATTATAGTAGAGTTTAATCATAACGGGGGTTTACAACTTTTTGTATATAATTATATAGTAGAGTTTAATCAAAACGGGTGTTTGCAACTTTTCGCATATAATTGTAGTAGAGTTTACTCAAAATGGGGGTTTACCACTTTTCGTATATAACTGTAGTAGATTTTTTACTCAAAACGGTGGTTTAAAACTTTTCTTATATAATTATAGTAGAGTTTACAAAAAATAGGGGTTTACAACTTTTGTATATAATTGTATAGTAGAGTTTACACAAAATGGGGGTTTACTACTTTTTGTATTATAAATTATTGTAGAATTTACTCAAAATAGGGGTTTACACCTTTTTGTATATAATTGTATAGTAGAGTTTAATCAAACGGGGGTTTACAAATTTTTGTATATAAAATTATAGTATAGTTTAATCAAACGGGGGTTTGCAACTTTTTGTATATAATTGTATAGTAGAGTTTAATCAAAATGGGGGTTTACAACTTTTTGAATATAATTGTAGTCGAGTTTACTCAAAATAGGGGTTTAAAACATGTATATAATTGTATAGTAGAGTTTACTCAAAATAGGAGTTTACAACTTTTTGTATATAAATTTATAGTAGAGTTTACTAAAAATAGGGGTTTACAAATTTTTGTATATAATTGAAGTAGAGTTTAGTCAAAACAGGGGTTTACAACTTTTCATATATAATTGTAGCAGACTTTACTCAAAACGAGGTTTACAACTTAGAGTATATAATTGTAGTAGAGCTTACTCAAAACGGGGGTTTATAACTTTTTGTATATAATTGTATAGTAGAGTTTACCAAAAACGGGGGTTTACAACTTTTTCTATACAAAATTATAGAAGAGTTTAATCAAAACGGGGGTTTACAACTATATGCATATAATTTTATAGTAGAGTTTACACAAAATGGGGGTTTACAACTTATAGTATATAATTGTAGTAGAGTTTACTCAAAACAGGGGTTTACAACTTTTGTTTCTAATTGTATAGTATAGTTCACTCAAAACAGGGGTTTACAACTTTTTGTATATAAAAATATAGTAGAGTTTAATCAAAATGGGGGTTTACAACTTTTTGTATATAATTGTAATAGTAGAGTTTAATCAAAACGGGGTTTACAATTTTTCATAAATAATTGTTGTAGAGTTTACTCAAAACAGGGGTTTACAACTTTTGTATCTATCTATATAGTAGAGTTCACTCAAAATGGTGGTTTACAACTTTTTGTATATAATTATATAGTGGAGTTTACACAAAACAGGGGTTTACAACTTATAGTATATAATTGTAGTAAAGTTTACTCAAAACAGGGGTTTAACACTTTTGTATCTAAATGTATAATAGAGTTGCCTCGAAATGGGGGTTTACAACTTTTTGTATACAAAATTATATTAGAGTTTCATCCGAACGGGGGTTTATAAATTTTTGTATATAATTGTATAATAGAGTTTATTCAAAACGGGGGTTTAAAACTTTTCGCATATAATTGTAGTAGAGTTTACTCACAATGGGGGATTACAACTTTTTGTATATAATTGTAGTAGTGTTTTTACTCAAAATGGGGGTTTAAAACTTTTCGTATATAATTGTAGTAGAGTTTACTCAAAATGGGGGTTTACAACTTTTGTATATAATTATATAGTAGAGTTTACTCAAAATGGGGGTTACAACTTTTTGTATATAATATTATTGTAGAGTTTACTCAAAATGGGGGTTTACAACTTTTTGTATATAATTGTAGAAGAGTTTACTCAAAACGGGGGTTTACGAGTTTTTGTATATAATTGTATAGTCGTGTTTACTCAAAATAGGGGTTTTCAACTTTTTGTATATAAAATTATAGTAGAGTTTACTCAAACAGGGGTTTACAACTTTTTGTATATAAAATTATAGTAGAGTTTACTATAAACTGGGGTTTACCACTTTTTGTATATAATAGTCATAGAGATTACTCAAAATAAGGGTTTACAAGTTTGTGTATATAATTGTAATAGTAAACTTTAATCAAAATGGGGTTTGTAACTTTTCTTATATAATTGTTGCAGAGTTTACTCAAAACAAGGGTTTGAAACTTTTGTATCTAAATGTATAGTAGAGTTCACTCAAAATAGGGGATTACAAATTTTTGTATATAATTGTATAGTAGAGTTTACACAAAACGGGGGTTTACAACTTATAGTATATAATTCTTGTAGAGTTTACTCAAAACAGGGGTTTACAACTTTTTGTATATGAAATTGTAGTAGAGTTTACTCAAAACGGGCGTATACAACTTTTCGTATATAATTGTATTATAGAGTTTAATCAAAATGGGGGTTTACTAAACGGGGGTTTACAGCTTTTCGTATATAATTGTATAGTCGAGTTTAATCAAAATGGGGGTTTACAACTTTTTGTATATAATTGTAGTACAATTTACTCAAAACGGGGTTTAAAACTTTTTGTATATAATTGTATAGTAGATTTTACTCAAAAAGGGGGTTTACAACTTTTTGTATATAAATTTATAGTTGAGTTTACTAAAAATTGGGGTTTACAACTTTTGGTATATAATTGAAGTAGAATTTACTCAAAACAGGGCTTTACAACTTTTCGTATATAATTCTAGTAGAGTTTACTCAAAACGTGGGTTTATAACTCTTTCTATATAATTGTATCGTAGAGTTTACTCAAAACGGGGGTTTACAACTTGTTGTATACAAAATAATAGAAGAATTTTATCAAAATAGGGGTTTAGAACTATCTGCATATAATTGTATAGCAGAGTTTACACAAAATGGGGGTTTACAACTTATAGTATATAATTGTAGAAGAGTTTACTACAAACGGGATTTTACAACTTTTTGTATATTATTGTAGTAGAGTTTCCTCAAAACGGGGGTTTACAACTTTTGATACACAATTTTAAAATAAAGGTTACTCAAACGGGGGTTTACAACTTTTTGTAAATAAAATTATATTAGAGTTAAATCAAAACAAGGTTTTACAACTTTTTATATATAATTGTATAGTAGAGTTTAATCAAAACGGGGGTTTACAACTTTTTGTATATAATTGTAGTAGAGTTTACTCAAAACGGGGGTTTAAAACTTTTTGTAGATAATTGTATAATAGAGTTTACTCAAAATAAGGGTTTACAACTTTTTGTATATAAATTATAGTAGAGTTTACTAAAAATAGGGGTTTGCAATTTTTTGTATATAATTGAAGTAGAGTTTACTAAAAACAAGAGTTTACAACTTTTAGTATATAATTGTAGTAGAGTTTACTCAAAATGGGGGTTTACAACTTAAAGTATATAATTGTAGTTGTGTTTACTCAGAACTGGGGTTTATAACACTTTGTATATAATTATATAGTAGAGTTTACTCAAAACGAGGATTTAGAACTTTTTGTATATAATTGTATAGTAGATTTTAATCAAAACGGGAGAGTTCAACTTTTCACATATAATTGTAGTAGAGTTTACACAAAACGGGGGTTTACAACTTTTTGTATATAATTGTAGTAGAGTTTTTACTTAAAACGTGGGTTTAAAACTTTTCGTATATAATTGTAGTAGAGTTTACTCAAAATGGGGGTTTACAACTTTTGTATTTAATTGTATTGAAGAGTTTACTCAAAATGGGTGTTTACAACTTTTTGTATATAAAATTATTGAAGAGTTTACTCAAAATGGGGGTTTACAACTTTTTGTATATAATTGTAGTAGAGTTTACTCAAAACGGGGGTTTATGAGTTTTGGTATATAATTGTATAGTAGTGTTTACTCAAAACAGGGGTTTTCAACTTTTTCTATAAAAATTATAGTATATTTTACTCAAACGGGGGTTTACAACTTTTGTATATAAAATTATAGTTGAGTTTACTACAAATGGGGGTTTACAAATTTTTGTATATAATAGTCATAGAGTTTACTCAAAATGGGGGTGTACAACTTTTCGAATATAATTGTAGTACAGTTTACTCAAAACGGGGGTATGCAACTTTTCGTTTATAATTGTATGGTAGAGTTTACTCAAACGACAGTTTTCAACTTTTTGTATATAAATTATAGTGGAGTTTAATCAAAATGGGGGTTTACAACTTTTTGAATATAATTGTACAGTAGAGTTTAATCAAAAAAGGGTTTACAACTTATAGTATATAATTGTTGTAGTGTTTACTCAAAACAGGGGTTTACATGTTTTGTATCTAATTGTACAGTAGAATTCACTCAAAACGGGGGTTTACAACTTTTTGTATATAAAAATATAGTTGAGTTTAATCAAAACAGGGGTTTACAACTTTTTGTATATAATTGCAATAGTAGAGTTTAATCAAAACGGGGCTTACAACTTTTCGTATATAATTGTAGTTGAGTTAACTCAAAATAGGGGTTTACAGCTTATGTATCTAATTGTATAGTAGAGTTCACTCAAAACGGGGGTTTACAACTTTTTGTATATAATTGTAGAGTAGAGTTTACTCAAAACGGGGGTTTACAACTTATAGTATATAGTTGTAGTAAAGTTTACCCAAAATAGGGGCTTAACACTTTTGTATCTTATTGTATAGTTGACTTGACTCAAAATGGGGGTTTACAACTCTTCGTATACAAAATTCTAGTAGAGTTTAATCATAACAGGTGTTTACAACTTTTTGTACATAATTGTGTAATAGAGTTTTATCAAAACGGGAGTTTTCAACTTTTCGCATATAATTGTAGTAGAGTTTACAGAAAACGGGGGTATACAACTTTTTGTATATAATTGCAGTAGTGTTTTTACTCAAAATAGGGGTTTAAAACTCTTCGTGTATAATTGTAGTAGAGTTTACTCAAAATGGGGGTTTACAACTTTTGTATATAATTATAATGGTGGTTGATAACTCAAAATGGTGGTTTACAACTTTTTGTATATAAAATTATTGTAGAGTTTACTCAAAATTGGGGTATACAACTTTTTATATATAATTGTAGTAGAGTTTACTCAAAACATTGGTTTACGAGTTTTTGTATATAATTGTATAATAGCGTTCACTCAAAATAGGGGCTCTCAACTTTTTGTATATAAAATTATAGTAGAGTTTACTCAAACGGGGGTTTACATTTGTATATAAAATTATAGTTGAGTTTACTACAAACAGGGGTTTACAACTTTTTGTATATAATAGTCGTTGAGTTTACTCAAAATGAGGGTTTACAACATTTCGTATATAATTGTTGTAGGGTTTACTTAAAATGGGGGTATGCAACTTTTCGTATATAACTATATAGTAGAGTTTACTCAAAGAGCAGTTTACAAATTTTTGTATATAAAATTATAGTAGAGTTTAATCAAAATGGGGGTTTACAACTTTTTGTATGTAATTGTACGATAGAGTTTAATCAAAATGGGGGTTTACAACTTTTTTGTATATAATTTTAATAGTAGAGTTTAATCAAAACAAGGTTTACAACTTTTCGTATATAATTGTAGTAGATTTTACTCAAAACAGGGGTTTACAACTTTTGTATCTAATTGTATAGTAGAGTTCAGTCAAAACGGGGGTTTACAAATTTTTGTATATAATTGTATAGAAGAGTTTACACAAAATGGGGGTTTACAACTTATATTATATAATTGTAGTAAAGTTTACTCAAAATAGGGGTTTAACATTTTTGTATCTAATGTATAGCAGAGTTGACTCAAAACGGGGGTTTACAACTTTTTGTATACAAAATTAATGTAGAGTTTAATCATAACAGGTGTTTAAAACCTTTTGCACATAATTGTGTACTAGAGTTTAATTAAAACGGGAGTTTACAATTTTTCGCATATAATTGTAGTAGAGTTTACACAAAACAGGGGTTTACAACTTTTTGTATATAATTGTAGTAGAGTTTTAACTCAAAACGGGGGTTTAAAACTTTTCGTATATAATTTTAGTAGTTTACTCAAAATGGGGGTTTACAACTTTTGTATATAATTGTATAGTAGAGTTTACTCAAAATGTGGGTTTACAAATTTTTGTATATAAAATTGTTGTAGAGTTTACTCAAAATGGGTGTTTACAACTTTTTATATATATTTATAGTAGAGTTTACTCAAAACGGGGGTGGACGAGTTTTTGTATATAATTGTATAGTAGTGTTTACTCAAAATAAAGGTTTTCAACTTTTTGTATATAAAATTATAGAAGAGTTTACTACAAATGGGGGTTAACAACTTTTTGTATATAATAGTCAAAGTGTTTACTCAAAATGGGGCTTTAAAACTTTTCGTATATAATTGTAGTAGAGTTTATTCAAAACAGGGGTATGCAACTTTTCGTTTTTAATTGTATAGTAGAGTTTAATCAAAATGGGGGTTTACAACTTTTTGTATATAATTGTACAGTAGAGTTTACTCAAAACGGGAGTTTACAACTTATAGTATATAATCGTAGTAGAGTTTACTCAAAACAGGGGTTTAAAACTTTTGTATCCAATTGGGCAGTAGAGTTCACTCAAAACGGGGGTTTACAACTTTTTATATATAAAAATATTGTTGAGTTTAATCAAAACGGGGGTTTACAACTTTTTGTAAATAATTGTAATAGTAGAGTTTAATCAAAATGGGGTTTACAACTTTTCATATATAATTGTAGTAGTGTTTACTCAAAACAGGGGTTTACAACTTATGTATCTAATTGTATATTAGTGTTCACTCAAAACGGGGGTTTACAACTTTTTGTATATAAAATTGTATAGTAGAGTTTACACAAAACGGGGGTTTACAACTTATAGTATATAATTGTAGTAAATTTTACTCAAAACAGGGGCTTAACACTTTTGTATCTAATGTATAGTAGATTTGACTCAAAACGGGGGTTTACAACTTTATTTATACAAAATTATAGTAGAGTTTATTCATAATAGTTGTTTACAACTTTTTGTACATACTTGTGTAGTAGAGTTTAATCAAAACAGGAGTTTACAACTTTTCACACATAATTGTAGTAGAGTTTACACAAAATGGGGGTTTATAACTTTTTGTATATAATTGTAGTAGAGTTTTTACTCAAAACGGGGGTTTCAAAATTTTCGTTTATAATTGTAGTAGAGTTTACTCAAAATGGGGGTTTACAACTTTTGTGTATAATTATATAGTACAGTTTACTCAAAATGGGGGTTTACAACTTTTTGTATATAAAATTATTGTAGAGTTTACTCAAAATGTGGGTTTACAACTTTTTGTATATAATTGTAGTAGAGTTTACTCAAAATGGGGGTTTACGAGTTTTTGTATATAATTGTGTAGTAGTGTTCACTCAAAATGGGGGTTTTCAACTTTTTGTATTTAAAATTATAGTAGAGTTTACACAAACTGCGGTTTACAACTTTTTGTATGTAAAATTATAGTAGAGTTTACTACAAACAGGGGTTTACAACTTTTTGTATATAATAGTCATAGAGTTTACTCAAAACGAGGGTTTACAACTTTTCATATATAATTGTAGTAGAGTTTACTCAAAACAGTGGTATGCAACTTTTCGTATATAATTGTATAGTAGAGTTTACTCAAACGGTAGTTTACAACTTTTTGTATATAAAATTATAGTAGAGTATAATCAAAACGGGGGTTTACAACTTTTTGTATATAATTGTACAGTAGAGTTTAATCAAAACGGGGGTTTACAACTTTTTGTATATAATTGTAATAGTAGAGTTTAATCAAAATGGGGTTTACCACTTTTCGTATATAATTGTAGTAGTGTTTTCTCAAAACAGGGTTTTACAACTTTTGTATCTAATTGTATATTAGAGTTCACTCAAAACGGGGGTTTACACCTTTTTGTATATAATTGTATAGTAGAGTTTACACAAAATGGGGGTTTACAACTTATAGTATACAATTGTAGTAAAGTTTACTCAAAACAGGTGGTTAACACTTTTGTATATAATTTTATAGTAGAGTTGAATCAAAATGGGGGTTTACAACTTTTGGTATACAAAATTATAGTAGAGTTTAATCAAAACAAGTATTTACAACTTTTTGTACATAATTATGTAGTAGAGTTTAATCAAAACGGGAGTTTACAACTTTTCGCATATAATTGTAGTAGAGTTTACATATAACGGGGGTTTACAACTTTTTGTATATAATTGTAGTAGAGTTTACTCAAAACAGTGATATGCAACTTTTCATATATAATTGTATAGTAGAGTTTACTCAAACGGCAGTTTACAACTTTTTGTATATAAAATTATAGTAGAGTTTAATCAAAACGGTGGTTTACAACTTTTTGTATATAATTGTACTGTAGAGTTTAATCAAAACGGGGGTTTACAACTTTTCATGTATAATTGTAATAGTATAGTTTAATCAAAATGGGGTTTACCACCATTCGTATATAATTGTAGTAGTGTTTACTCAAAACAGGGGTTTACAACTTTTGTATCTAATTGTATAGTAGAGTTCACTCAAAACGGGGTTTTACAACTTTTTGTATAGAATTGTATAGTAGAGTTTACACAAAACAGGGGTTTACAACTTATAGTATATAATTGTAGTAAAGTTTACTCAAAACAGGGGGATAACACTTTTGTATATAATTTTATAGTTGAGTTGACTCAAAACGGGGGTTTACAACTTTTTGTATACAAAATTATAGTAGAGTTTAATCAAAACAGGTGTTTACAACTTTTTGTACATAATTGTGTAGTAGAGTTTAATCAAAACGAGAGTTTACAACTTTTCGCATATAATTGTAGTAGAGTTTACACAAAACGGGGGTTTACAACTTTTTGTATATAATTGTAGTAGAGTTTTTACTCAAAACGGGGGTTTAAAACTTTTCATATATAATTGTAGTACAGTTTACTCAAAATTGGGGTTTACAACTTTTTTATATAATTGTATAGTAGTGTTTACTCAAAATAGGGGTTTACAACTTTTTGTATATAAAATTATTGTAGACTTTACTCAACTTTTTGTATAGTTGTATACTCAGAATGTGGGTATACAACTTTTTGTATATAATTGTAGTAGAGTTTACTCAAAACGGGGGTGTACGAGTTTTTGTATATAATTGTATTGTAGTGTTTACTCAAAACGGGGGTTTTCAAATTTTTATATATAAAATTATAGTAGAGTTTACTCAAATAGGGGTTTACAACTTTTTGTATATAAAATTATAGTAGAGTTTACTCCAAACAGGGGTTTACAACTATTTGTATATAATAGTCGTAGAGTTTTCTCAAAACGGGGGTTTACAACTTTTCGTATATAATTGAAGTTGAGTTTACTCAAAACGGGGGTATGCAACATTTCGTATATAATTGTATAGTAGAGTTCACTCAAAACGGGAGTTTACAACTTTTTGTATATAAAATTATAGTAGAGTTTAATCAAAACTGGAATTTAGAACTTTTAGTATATAATTGTATAGTAGAGTTTAATCAAAACGGGGGTTTACAACTTTTTGTATATAATTATAGTAGAGTTTACTCAAAACGGGGGTTTACAATTTATAGTATATAATTGTTGTAGAGTTTACTCAAAATAGGGGTTTACAACTTTTTGTATATGTAATTATATTAGAGTTTACTCAAAACGGGCGTCTACAACTTTTCGTATATAATTGTATAGTAGAGTTTAATCAAAATAGGGGTTTACTAAACGGGGGTTTACAGATTTTCATATATAATTGTATAGTAGAGTTTAATCAAACGGGGGTTTACAACTTTTTGTATATAATTATAGTAAAATTTACTCAAAACGGGGGTTTAAAACTTTTTGTATATAATTGTTTAGTAGAGTTTACTTAAAATGGGGGTTTACAACTTTTTGCATATAAATTTATAGTTGTGTTTACTAAAAATATGGGTTTACAACTTTTGGTATATAATTGAAGTAATGTTTACTCAAAACAGGGGTTTACAACTTTTTGTATATAACATTATAGTAGATTTTAATCAAAACAGGGTTTACAACTTTTCGTATATAATTGTAGTAGAGTTTACTCAAAACAGGGGTTTACAACTTTTGTAACTAATTGTATAGTAGAGT
Organism: Gentiana dahurica var. dahurica; assembly: GCA_024500145.1. Lineage (NCBI taxonomy): Eukaryota > Viridiplantae > Streptophyta > Magnoliopsida > Gentianales > Gentianaceae > Gentiana > Gentiana dahurica. Next base: position 45,999,224 of record CM044907.1, read on the forward strand.
TGACTAAAAACGAGGGTTTACAACTTTTTGTACATATTTTTTGTATAGTAAAGTTTACACATAACGGGGGTTTACAACTTATAGTATATAATTGTAGTAAAGTTTACTCAAAACAGGGGCTTAACACTTTTGTATCTAATTGTATAGTTGACTTGACTCAAAATGGGGGTTTACAACTCTTTGTATACAAAATTATAGTACAGTTTAATCATAACTGGTGTTTACAACTTTTTGTATATAATTGTGTAGTAGAGTTTAATCAAAACGGGGGGTTAACACTTTTGTATCTAATTTTATAGTAGAGTTGACTCAAAAAGGGGGTTTTACAACTTTTTGTATTCAAGCATATTGTAGAGTTTAATCAAAACAGGTGTTTACAACTTTTTGTACATAATTGTGTAGTAGAGTTTAACCAAACCAGGAGTTTACAACCTTTCTTATATAATTGTAGAAGAGTTTACACAAAATAGGGGTTTACAACTTTTTGTATATAATTGTAGTAGAGTTTTTCCTCAAAACGGGGGTTTAAAACTTTTCATATATAATTGCAGTACAGTTTACTCAAAATTGGGGTTTACAACTTTTGTTTATAATTGTATAGTAGAGTTTACTCAAAATGGGGGTTTACAACGTTTTGTAAATAAAATTATTGTAGACTTTACTCAAAATGGGGGTTTACAACTTTTTGTATATAATTGTAGTAGAGTTTACTCAAAACAGGGGTTTACGAGTTTTTGTATATAATTGTATTGTAGTGTTTACTCAAAATAGGGTTTGTCAACTTTTTGTATATAACATTATAGTAGAGTTTACTCAAACGGGGGTTTACTTCTTTTTGTATATAAAATTATAGAAGAGTTTACTACAAACAGGGGTTTACAACTATTTGTATATTATAGTCGTAGAGTTTACTCAAAACGGGGGTTTACAACTTTTCGTATATAATTGTAGTTGAGTTTACTCAAAACGTCGGTATGCAACTTTTCGTATATAATTTTATAGTAGAGTTTACTCAAATGGAAATTTACAATTTTTTATATATAAAATTATAGTAGAGTTTAATCAAAACGGGGGTTTACAACTTGTTGTATATAATTGTACAGTAGAGTTTACTCAAAACGGGGATTTACAACTTTTTGTATATAATTGTATAGTAGAGTTTACTCAAAACGTGGGTTTACAACTTATAGTATATAATTGAAGTAGAGTTTACTCAAAACGGGGGTTTACAACTTATAGTATATAACTGTAGTAGAGTTTACTCAAAACAGGGGTTTACAACTTTTTGTATATAAAATTGTAGTAGAGTTTACTCAAAACGGGGGTTTACAACTTTTCGTATATAATTGTATAGTAGAGTATCTCAAACGGGAGTTTACAACTCTTTGTATATAAAATTATAGTAGAGTTTAATCAAAACTGGGGTTTACACCTATTTGAATATAATTGTATAGAGAGTTTACTCAACACAGGGGTTTATAAATTTTTGTATATAATTGCATAGTAGAGTTTACTCAAAACGGGGGTTTACAACTTTTTATTTATAATTGTAGTAGAGTTTACTCAAAACGGGGTTTTACAATTTATTATATATAATTATAGAAGAGTTTACTCAAAACGGGGGTTTACAACTTTTCGTATATAATTGTAGTTGAGTTTACTCAACACGGAGGTTTATAACTTATAGTATATAATTGTAGTAGAGTTTACTCAAAACAAGGGTTTACAACTTTTTCTATATAAAATTAGAGTAGAGATCAAAACTGGGGTTTACACCTTTTTGAATATAATTGTATAGAGAGTTTACTCAACACAGGGGTTTATAAATTTTTGTATATAATTGCATAGTAGAGTTTACTCAAAACGGGGGTTTACAACTTTTTGTATATAATTGTAGTAGAGTTTACTCAAAACGGGGGTTTACAATTTATTGTATATAATTACAGAAGAGTTTCCTCAAAATGGGGGTTTACAACTTTTCATATATAATTGTAGTAGAGTTTACTCAAAACGGAGGTTTATAACTTATAGTATATAATTGAAGTAGAGTTTACTCAAAACAAAGGTTTACAACTTTTTCTATATAAAATGGTAATAGTGTTTAATCAAAACGGGGGTTTACAACTTTTCGTATATAATTGTATACTTGATTTCACTCAAAATGGGGGTTTACAACTTTTAGTGTATAACTGTATAGTAGAGTTTAATCAAAACGGGGGTTTACAACTTTTTGTATAATTGTAGTAGAGTTTACTTAGAACGAGGGTTTACAACTTTTAGTATATAATTGTATGATAGAGTTTACTCAAATAGGGGTTTACAACTTTTTGTACATAAAATTATAGTAGAGTTTAATCAAAACAGGGTTTTACAACTTTTTGTATAGTATTGTATAGTAGAGTTTAATCTAAACGGGGGTAAACAACTTTTTGTATATAATTGTAGTAGAGTTTAATCCAAACGGTGGTTTAAAACTTTTTTTTATATAATTATATAGTAGAGTTTACTCAAAATAGGGGTATACAAATTTTCGTATATAATTGTATAGTAGAATTTACTCAAACGGGAGTTTACAACTTTTTGTATATAAAATTATAGTAGAGTTTAATAAAAACAGGGGTTTACAACTTTTTCGATATAATTGTATAGTATAGTTTACTCAAAACGGGGATTTAGAAATTTTTATATATAATTGTATAGTAGAGTTACTCAAAACAGGGGTTTACAACTTATAGTGTATAATTGTAGTAGAGTTTAATCAAAACGGGGGTCCACAACTTATAGTATATAATTGTAGTAAAGTTTACTCAAAACAGGGGTTTACAACTTTTTGTATATAAAATTGTAGTAGAGTTTACTCAAAACGGTGGTTTACAACTTTTCGTATATAATTGTATAGTAGAGTTACTCAAACGGAAGTTTTCAACTCTTTGTATATAAAATTATAGTAGAGTTTAATCAAAACTAAGTTTTACAACTTCTTGAATATAATTATATAGAGAGTTTACTCCACACAGGGGTTTACAAATTTTTGTATATAATTGTATAGTAGAGTTTACACGAAATTGGGGTTTATAACTTATAGTATAATTCTAGTAGAGTTTACTCAAAACGGGGGTTTACTACTTTCGTATATAATTGTAGTAGAGTTTACTCAAAACGGGGGTTTACAATTTATTGTTTATAATTATAGAAGAGTTTACTCAAAATGGCAGTTTACAACTTTTCGTATATAATTGTAGTAGAGTTTACTCAAAACGGAGGTTTATAACTTATAGTATATAATTGTAGTAGAGTTTACTCAAAACAAGGGTTTACAACTTTTTGTATATAAATTGTAGTAGAGTTTAATCAAAATGGGGGTTTACAACTTTTCATATATAATTGTATACTAGAGTACACTCAAAATGGGGGTTTACAAATTTTAGTATATAATTGTATAGTGGAGTTTAATCAAAATGGGGGTTTACAACTTTTTGTATATAATTGTAGTAGAGTTCACTCAAAACGAGGGTTTACAACTTTTAGTATATAATTGTATAATAGAGTTACTCAAATGGGGGTTTACAACTTTTTGTACATAAAATTATAGTCAAGTTTAATCAAAACGGGGTTTTACATATTTATGTATATAATTGTATAGTAGAGTTTAATCAAAATGGGGGTTTACAACTTTTTGTATATAATTGTAGTAGAGTTTACTCAAAATGAGGGTTTACAACTTTTTGTATATAATTGTATAATAGAGTTTACTCAAAACGGGGGTTTACAACTTTTTGTATACAAAATTATAGAAGAGTTTAATCAAAATGGGGGTGTACAACTTATATTATATAATTGTACTAGAGTTTACTACAAACGGGAGTTTACAACTTTTTGTATATAATAGTCGTAAAGTTTCCTCAAAATAGAGGTTTACAACTTTTCGTATATAATTATAGTATACTTTACTAAAACTGGGTTATACAAATTTTCGTATATAATTGTATAGTACATTTTACTCAAATGGAAGTTTACAAATTTTTGTATATAAAATTATAGAATAGTTTAATCAAAACGGGGGTTTACAACTTTTTGTATATAATTGTATATTAGTGTTTGCTCAAAACGGTGTTTTACAACTTTTTTTATATAATTGTATATTAGAGTTTAGTCAAAATAGGGGTTTACAACTTCCTGTATATAATTGTATAGTAGAGTTTACTCAAAACGGGGGTTTACAACTTATAGTATATAATTGTAGTAGAGTTTACTCAAAACAGGGGTTTAAAACTTTTGTATCTAATTGTATAGTAGAGTTCACTCAAAACGGGGGTTTACAACTTTCTTTATTTAAACTCATAGTTGAATTTAATCAAAATGGAGGTTTACAACTTTTTGTGTATAATTGTTTAGTACTACATAATCAAAATGGGGGTTTTAAACCTTTAGTATATCATTGTAGTAGAGTTTACTCAAAATGGGGGTTTACAACTTGTAGTATATAATTTTAGTAGAGTTTACTGAAATCAGGGGTTTACAACTTTTTGTATATATAATTCTAGTAGAGTTTACTCAAACGGGGGTTTACAACTTTTCGTATACAAAATTATTGTAGAGTTTATTCAAAATGGGGTTTTATGACTTTTTGTATACAGTTGTATAGTAGAGTCTAATCAAAATGGAGGTTTACAACTTTTTGTATATAAATGTACTGTAGAGTTTACTCAAAACGGGGGTATACAACTTTTCGTATATAGTTTTCGTAGAGTTTACTCAAAACGGGGGTTAACAACTTAAAGTATATACTTGTAGTAGAGTTTACTCAAAACAGGGGTTTACAACTTTTAGTATATAAATTTGTAGTAGAGGTTAATCAAAATGGGGATTTACAACTTTTTGTATATAATTGTATAGTAGAGTTCACTCAAATGGGGGTTTATAACTTATAATAAATAATTGTAGTAGAGTTTACTCAAAACAGGGGTTTAAAACTTTTGTATCTAATTGTATAGTAGAGTTCAATCAAACGGGGGTTTACAACCTTTATTATGTAAAATTATAGTAGAATTTAATCAAAACTGGTGTTTACAACTTTTTACATATAATTGTATTGTAGAGTTTAATCAAAATGAGGGTTTTCAACTTTTAGTATATAGTGGTAGTATAGTTTAATTACTCAAAACGGGGGTTTACAACTTGTAGTATATAATTGTAGTAGAGTTTACTCATATCAGGGGTTTACAACTTTTTGTATATATAATTCTAGTAGAGTTTACTCAAAATAGGGGATACCACTTTTCGTATTTAATTGCATAGTAGAGTTCACTCAAATCGAGGGTTTACAACTTTTTTTATATAAAACTATTATAGAGTTTAATCAAAACGGGGTTTACGACTCTTTGTATACAATTATATAGTAGAGTTTAATCAAAATTGGGGTTTACAACATTTTCTATATAATTGTAGTAGAGTTTACTCAAACGGGGTTTTTCAAGTTTTTGTATATAAAATTATAGTAGAGTTTAATCAAAACGGGTGTTAACAACTTTTTGTATATAATTGTATAGTAGAGTTTATTCAGAATGGAGGTTTACAACTTTTCGTATATAATTGTAGTAGAGTTTACTCAAAACGTGGGTTTACAACTTATAGTATATAATTGTAGTAGACTTTACTCAAAACAGGGGTTTACAACTTTTCATATATAATTGTAGTAGAGTTTACTCTAAACAGGGGTTTACATCTTATAGTATATAATTGTAGTAAAGTTTACTCAAAACAGGGGTTTACAACTTTTTGTATATAAAATTGTAGTAGAGTTTACTCAAAACGAGGGTTTACGACTTTTCGTATCTAATTGTATAGTAGAGTTCACTCAAAATGGGGGTTTACAACTTTTAGTATATAAAATTATAGTAGAGTTTAATGAAAACGGGGATTTACAACTTTTTGTATATAATTGTATAGTACAGTTTAATCAAAATGGGGCTTTACAACTTTTTGTATATAATTGTAGTAGAGTTTACTCAAAATAGGGGTTTACAACTTTTCATATATATTTGTATGTAGAGTTTTCTCAAAACGGGGGTTTATAACTTTTTGTACATATCATATCATAGAGTTTACTCAAAACGGGGGTTTACAACATTTTGTATACAAAATTATTGAAGAGTTTAATCAAAACGGGGGTTTACAACTTTCTGCATATAATGGTATAATAGAGTTTACACAAAACGGGGGTTTACAACTTATAGTATATAATTGTCCTAGAGTTTACTACAGACGGGGGTTTACAACTTATTGTATATTATTGTAGTAGAGTTTCCTCAAAACAAGGGTGTACAACTTTTCGTATATAATAGTATAATTGAGTTTACTAAAACGGGGGTTTACAACTTTTTGTATATAAAATTATAGTAGAGTTTAATCAAAACGGGGTTTTACAACTTTTTGTATATAATTGTATAGTAGAATTTAATCAAAACGGGGGTTTACAACTTTTTGTATAAAATTGTAGTAGAGTTTACTCAAAACGTGGGTTTAAGACTTTTTGTATATAATTGTATAGTAGAGTATACTCAAAATGGGGGTTTACAACTTTATGTATATAAATTTATAGTAGAGTTTACTAAAAATAGGGGTTTACAACTTTTTTTATATAATTAAAGTAGTGTTTACTAAAAACAGGGGTTTACAACTTTTCGTATATAATTGTAGTAGAGTTTAATATAATTGTAGTAGAGGTTACTTAAAACGGGGGTTTACAACTTGGAGTATGCAATTGTAGTAGAGTTTACTCAAAACGTGGGTTTATAACTTTTTGTATATAATTGTATCGTAGAGTTTACTCAAAACGGGGGTTTACAACTTTTTGTATACAAAATTAAAGTAGAGTTTAATCAAAACGGGGGTTTACAACTATCAGCATATAATTGTATAGTAGAGTTTACACAAAACTGGGGTTTACAACTTATAGTATATAATTGTAGTAGAGTTTACTACAAACGGGGGTTTACAACTTTTTGTTTATTATTGTAGTAGAGTTTCCTCAAAACGGGGGTTTACAACTTTTCGTATATAATAGTATAATAGAGTTTACTCAAACGGGGGTTTACAACTTTTTGTATATAAAATTATAGTAGAGTTTAATCAAAACAGGGTTTTACAACTTTTTGTATATAATTGTATAGTAGAGTTTAATAAAAATGGGGGTTTACATATTTTTGTATATAATTGTAGTAGAGTTTACTCAAAACGGGGGCTTTAAACTTTTTGTATATAATTGTATAGTAGAGTTTACTCAAAACGGGGGTTTACAAGTTTTTGTATATAAATTTATAGTAGAATTTACTAAAAATAGGGGTTTAAAACTTTTTGTATATAATTGAAGTGTAGTTTACTCAAAACGGGGGTTTACAAATTAGAGTTGTAATTGTAGTAGAGTTTACTCAAAACAGGGGTTTATAACTTTTTGTATATAATTGTTTCATAGAGTTTACTCAAAACGGGGGTTTACAACTTTTTGTATACAAAACTATAGAAGAGTTTAATCAAAACATGGGTTTACAACTATCTGCATATAATTATATAGTAGAGTTTACAAAAAACAGGGGTTTACAACTTATAGTATATAATTTTAGTAGAGTTTACTACAAATGCAGGTTTACAACTTTTTGGATATTACTGTAGAAGAGTTTCTTCAAAATGGGGTTTTACAACTTTTCGTATATAATTGTATAATAGAGTTTTCTCAAACGGGGGTTTAAAACTTTTTGTATATAAAATTAGTATAGTTAAATCAAAACGGGGTTTTATAAATTTTTGGATGTAATTGTATAGTAGAGTTTAATCAAAACGGGGGCTTACAACTTTTTGTATATAATTGTAATAGTGTTTACTCAAAACAAGGATTTAAGACTTTTTGTATATAATTGTATAGTAGAGTTTACTCATAATGGGGGTTTACAACTTTTTGTATATAATTTTCTAGTAGAGTTTACTAAAAATAGGGTTTACAACTTTTTGTATATAATTGAAGTTGAGTTTATTAAAAACAATGGTTTACAACTTTTCGTATATAATTGTAGTACAGTTCACTCAAAACGGGGGTTTACAACTTACAGTATATAATTGTAGCAGAGTTTACTCAAAACGGGGGTTTACAAATTTTTGTATACAAAATTATAGAAGAGTTTAATCAAAACGGGTGTTTACAACTATCTGCATATAATTGTATAGTAGAGTTTACACAAAACAGGGGTTTACAACTTATAGTATATAATTGTAGTAGAGTTTACTCAAAACAGGGGTTTACAACGTTTGTATCTAATTGTTTAGTAGAGTTCACTCAAAACAGGGGTTTACAACTTTTTTTTATATAAAAATATAGTTGAGTTTAATCAAAATGGGGGTTTACAACTTTTTGTATATAATTGTATAGTAGAGTTTACACAAAACTGGGGTTTACAACTTATAGTATATAATTGTAGTAGAGTTTACTACAAACGGGGGTTTACAACTTTTTGTTTATTATTGTAGTAGAGTTTCCTCAAAACGGGGGTTTACAACTTTTCGTATATAATAGTATAATAGAGTTTACTCAAACGGGGGTTTACAACTTTTTGTATATAAAATTATAGTAGAGTTTAATCAAAACAGGGTTTTACAACTTTTTGTATATAATTGTATAGTAGAGTTTAATAAAAATGGGGGTTTACATATTTTTGTATATAATTGTAGTAGAGTTTACTCAAAACGGGGGCTTTAAACTTTTTGTATATAATTGTATAGTAGAGTTTACTCAAAACGGGGGTTTACAAGTTTTTGTATATAAATTTATAGTAGAGTTTACTAAAAATAGGGGTTTAAAACTTTTTGTATATAATTGAAGTATAGTTTACTCAAAACGGGGGTTTACAAATTAGAGTTGTAATTGTAGTAGAGTTTACTCAAAACAGGGGTTTATAACTTTTTGTATATAATTGTTTCGTAGAGTTTACTCAAAACGGGGGTTTACAACTTTTTGTATACAAAACTATAGAAGAGTTTAATCAAAACATGGGTTTACAACTATCTGCATATAATTATATAGTAGAGTTTACAAAAAACAGGGGTTTACAACTTATAGTATATAATTTTAGTAGAGTTTACTACAAATGCAGGTTTACAAATTTTTGGATATTACTGTAGAAGAGTTTCTTCAAAATGGGGTTTTACAACTTTTCGTGTATAATTGTATAATAGAGTTTTCTCAAACGGGGGTTTAAAACTTTTTGTATATAAAATTAGTATAGTTAAATCAAAACGGGGTTTTATAAATTTTTGGATGTAATTGTATAGTAGAGTTTAATCAAAACGGGGGCTTACAACTTTTTGTATATAATTGTAATAGTGTTTACTCAAAACAAGGATTTAAGACTTTTTGTATATAATTGTATAGTAGAGTTTACTCAAAACGGGGTTTACAACTTTTTGTATATAATTTTATAGTAGAGTTTACTAAAATAGGGGTTTACAACTTTTTGTATATAATTGAAGTTGAGTTTATTAAAACAATGGTTTACAACTTTTGTATATAATTGTAGTAGAGTTTACTCAAAACGGGGTTTACAACTTTTTGTATATAATTGTAGTAGAGTTTACTCAAAAGGGGGTTTACAAATTTTGTATAAAAATTATAGAAGAGTTTAATCAAAACGGTGTTTACAACTATTTGCATATAATTGTATAGTAGAGTTTACAAAACGGGGTTTACAACTTATAGTATATAATTGTAGTAGAGTTTACTCAAAACAGGGGTTTACAACGTTTGTATCTAATTGTTTAGTAGAGTTCACTCAAAACAGGGGTTTACAACTTTTTTTTTATATAAAAATATAGTTGAGTTTAATCAAAATGGGGGTTTACAACTTTTTGTATATAATTGTATAGTAGAGTTTACACAAAACTGGGGTTTACAACTTATAGTATATAATTGTAGTAGAGTTTACTACAAACGGGGGTTTACAACTTTTTGTTTATTATTGTAGTAGAGTTTCCTCAAAACGGGGGTTTACAACTTTTCGTATATAATAGTATAATAGAGTTTACTCAAACGGGGGTTTACAACTTTTTGTATATAAAATTATAGTAGAGTTTAATCAAAACAGGGTTTTACAACTTTTTGTATATAATTGTATAGTAGAGTTTAATAAAAATGGGGGTTTACATATTTTTGTATATAATTGTAGTAGAGTTTACTCAAAACGGGGGCTTTAAACTTTTTGTATATAATTGTATAGTAGAGTTTACTCAAAACGGGGGTTTACAAGTTTTTGTATATAAATTTATAGTAGAGTTTACTAAAAATAGGGGTTTAAAACTTTTTGTATATAATTGAAGTATAGTTTACTCAAAACGGGGGTTTACAAATTAGAGTTGTAATTGTAGTAGAGTTTACTCAAAACAGGGGTTTATAACTTTTTGTATATAATTGTTTCGTAGAGTTTACTCAAAACGGGGGTTTACAACTTTTTGTATACAAAACTATAGAAGAGTTTAATCAAAACATGGGTTTACAACTATCTGCATATAATTATATAGTAGAGTTTACAAAAAACAGGGGTTTACAACTTATAGTATATAATTTTAGTAGAGTTTACTACAAATGCAGGTTTACAAATTTTTGGATATTACTGTAGAAGAGTTTCTTCAAAATGGGGTTTTACAACTTTTCGTGTATAATTGTATAATAGAGTTTTCTCAAACGGGGGTTTAAAACTTTTTGTATATAAAATTAGTATAGTTAAATCAAAACGGGGTTTTATAAATTTTTGGATGTAATTGTATAGTAGAGTTTAATCAAAACGGGGGCTTACAACTTTTTGTATATAATTGTAATAGTGTTTACTCAAAACAAGGATTTAAGACTTTTTGTATATAATTGTATAGTAGAGTTTACTCATAATGGGGGTTTACAACTTTTTGTATATAATTTTCTAGTAGAGTTTACTAAAAATAGGGGTTTACAACTTTTTGTATATAATTGAAGTTGAGTTTATTAAAAACAATGGTTTACAACTTTTCGTATATAATTGTAGTACAGTTCACTCAAAACGGGGGTTTACAACTTACAGTATATAATTGTAGCAGAGTTTACTCAAAACGGGGGTTTACAAATTTTTGTATACAAAATTATAGAAGAGTTTAATCAAAACGGGTGTTTACAACTATCTGCATATAATTGTATAGTAGAGTTTACACAAAACAGAGGTTTACAACTTATAGTATATAATTGTAGTAGAGTTTACTCAAAACAGGGGTTTACAACGTTTGTATCTAATTGTTTAGTAGAGTTCACTCAAAACAGGGGTTTACAACTTTTTTTTTATATAAAAATATAGTTGAGTTTAATCAAAATGGGGGTTTACAACTTTTTGTATATAATTGTATAGTAGAGTTTACACAAAACTGGGGTTTACAACTTATAGTATATAATTGTAGTAGAGTTTACTACAAACGGGGGTTTACAACTTTTTGTTTATTATTGTAGTAGAGTTTCCTCAAAACGGGGGTTTACAACTTTTCGTATATAATAGTATAATAGAGTTTACTCAAACGGGGGTTTACAACTTTTTGTATATAAAATTATAGTAGAGTTTAATCAAAACAGGGTTTTACAACTTTTTGTATATAATTGTATAGTAGAGTTTAATAAAAATGGGGGTTTACATATTTTTGTATATAATTGTAGTAGAGTTTACTCAAAACGGGGGCTTTAAACTTTTTGTATATAATTGTATAGTAGAGTTTACTCAAAACGGGGGTTTACAAGTTTTTGTATATAAATTTATAGTAGAGTTTACTAAAAATAGGGGTTTAAAACTTTTTGTATATAATTGAAGTATAGTTTACTCAAAACGGGGGTTTACAAATTAGAGTTGTAATTGTAGTAGAGTTTACTCAAAACAGGGGTTTATAACTTTTTGTATATAATTGTTTCGTAGAGTTTACTCAAAACGGGGGTTTACAACTTTTTGTATACAAAACTATAGAAGAGTTTAATCAAAACATGGGTTTACAACTATCTGCATATAATTATATAGTAGAGTTTACAAAAAACAGGGGTTTACAACTTATAGTATATAACTTTAGTAGAGTTTACTACAAATGCAGGTTTACAACTTTTTGGATATTACTGTAGAAGAGTTTCTTCAAAATGGGGTTTTACAACTTTTCGTATATAATTGTATAATAGAGTTTTCTCAAACGGGGGTTTAAAACTTTTTGTATATAAAATTAGTATAGTTAAATCAAAACGGGGTTTTATCAATTTTTGGATGTAATTGTATAGTAGAGTTTAATCAAAACGGTGGCTTACAACTTTTTGTATATAATTGTAATAGTGTTTACTCAAAACAAGGATTTAAGACTTTTTGTATATAATTGTATAGTAGAGTTTACTCATAATGGGGGTTTACAACTTTTTGTATATAATTTTCTAGTAGAGTTTACTAAAAATAGGGGTTTACAACTTTTTGTATATAATTGAAGTTGAGTTTATTAAAAACAATGGTTTACAACTTTTCGTATATAATTGTAGTACAGTTCACTCAAAACGGGGGTTTACAACTTACAGTATATAATTGTAGTAGAGTTTACTCAAAACGGGGGTTTACAAATTTTTGTATACAAAATTATAGAAGAGTTTAATCAAAACGGGTGTTTACAACTATCTGCATATAATTGTATAGTAGAGTTTACACAAAACAGGGGTTTACAACTTATAGTATATAATTGTAGTAGAGTTTACTCAAAACAGGGGTTTACAACGTTTGTATCTAATTGTTTAGTAGAGTTCACTCAAAACAGGGTTTTACAACTTTTTTTTTATATAAAAATATAGTTGAGTTTAATCAAAATGGGGGTTTACAACTTTTTGTATATAATTGTAATAGTAGAGTTTAATCAAAACGGGGTTTACATCTTTTCGTATATAATTGTTGTAGAGTATACTTAAAACAGGGGTTTACAACTTTTGTATCTAATTGTATAGTAGAGTTAATTCAAAATGGGGGTTTACAAGCTTTTGTATATAATTGTATAGTAGAGTTTACCCAGAATGGGCTTTTACAACTTATAGTATATAATTGTAGTAAAGTTTACTCAAAATAGGGGTTTAACACTTTTGTATCTAATTGTATAGTAGAGTTGACTCAAAATGGGGGTTTACAACTTTTTGTATACATAATTATAGTTGAGTTTAATCATAACAGGGGTTTACAACTTTTTGTATATATTTACATAGTAGAGCTTAATCAAAACGGGTGTTTGCAACTTTTCACATGTAATTGTAGTAGAGTTTACTTAAAATGGGGGTTTACTACTTTTCGTATATAATTGTAGTCGAGTTTTTACTCAAAACGGTGGTTTAAAACTTTTCGTATATAATTGTAGTAGAGTTTACAAAAAAATGGGGGTTTACAACTTTTGTATATAATTGTATAGTAGAGTTTACTCAAAATGAGGGTTTACAACTTTTTGTTTATAAAATTATTGTAGAGTTTACTCAAATTGAGGGTTTACAACTTTTTGTATATAATTGTATATTAGAGTTTAATCTAACGGGGGTTTACATTTTTTTGTATATAAAATTATAGTAGAGTTTAATCAAACGGGGTTTTACAACTTTTTGTATATAATTGTATAGTAGAGTTTAATCAAAATGGGGGTTTACAACTTTTTGTATATAAATTTATAGTAGAGTTTACTAAAAATTAGGGTTTTCAACTTTTTGTATATAATTGAAGTAAAGTTTACTCAAAACAGGGGTTTATAACTTTTCGTATATAATTGTAATAGACTTTACTCAAAACGGGTTTTACAACTTGGAGTATATAATTGTAGTAGAGTTTACTCAAAACGGGGGATTATAACTTTTTGTATATAATTGTATAGTAGAGTTTACTCAAAACGGGGGTTTACAACTGTTTGTACACAAAATTCTAGAATAGTTTAATCAAAGTGGGAGTTTACAACTATATGCATATAATTGTATAGGTGAGTATACACAAAATGGGGGTTTACAACTTATAGTATATAATTGTAGTAGAGTTTACTCAAAACAGGTGTTTACAACTTCTGTATCTAATTGTATTGTATAGTTCACTCAAAACAGGGGTTTACAACTTTTTGTATATAAAAATATAGTAGAGTTTAATCAAAATAGGGGTTTACAACTTTTTGTATATAATTGTAATAGTAGAGTTTAATCAAAACGGGGTTTACATCTTTTCGTATATAATTGTTGTAGAGTATACTTAAAACAGGGGTTTACAACTTTTGTATCTAATTGTATAGTAGAGTTAATTCAAAATGGGGGTTTACAAGCTTTTGTATATAATTGTATAGTAGAGTTTACCCAGAATGGGCATTTACAACTTATAGTATATAATTGTAGTAAAGTTTACTCAAAACAGGGGTTTAACACTTTTGTATCTAATTGTATAGTAGAGTTGACTCAAAATGGGGGTTTACAACTTTTTGTATACATAATTATAGTTGAGTTTAATCATAACAGGGGTTTACAACTTTTTGTATATATTTACATAGTAGAGCTTAATCAAAACGGGTGTTTGCAACTTTTCGCATGTAATTGTAGTAGAGTTTACTTAAAATGGGGGTTTACTACTTTTCGTATATAATTGTAGTCGAGTTTTTACTCAAAATGGTGGTTTAAAACTTTTCGTATATAATTGTAGTAGAGTTTACAAAAAAATGGGGGTTTACAACTTTTGTATATAATTGTATAGTAGAGTTTACTCAAAATGAGGGTTTACAACTTTTTGTTTATAAAATTATTGTAGATTTTACTCAAATTGAGGGTTTACAACTTTTTGTATATAATTGTATATTAGAGTTTAATCTAACGGGGGTTTACATTTTTTTGTATATAAAATTATAGTAGAGTTTAATCAAACGGGGTTTTACAACTTTTTGTATATAATTGTATAGTAGAGTTTAATCAAAATGGGGGTTTACAACTTTTTGTATATAAATTTATAGTAGAGTTTACTAAAAATTAGGGTTTTCAACTTTTTGTATATAATTGAAGTTAAGTTTACTCAAAACAGGGGTTTATAACTTTTCGTATATAATTGTAATAGACTTTACTCAAAACGGGTTTTACAACTTGGAGTATATAATTGTAGTAGAGTTTACTCAAAACGGGGGATTATAACTTTTTGTATATAATTGTATAGTAGAGTTTACTCAAAACGGGGGTTTACAACTGTTTGTATACAAAATTCTAGAATAGTTTAATCAAAGTGGGAGTTTACAACTATATGCATATAATTGTATAGTTGAGTATACACAAAATGGGGGTTTACAACTTATAGTATATAATTGTAGTAGAGTTTACTCAAAACAGGTGTTTACAACTTCTGTATCTAATTGTATTGTATAGTTCACTCAAAACAGGGGTTTACAACTTTTTGTATATAAAAATATAGTAGAGTTTAATCAAAATAGGGGTTTACAACTTTTTGTATATAATTGTAATAGTAGAGTTTAATCAAAACGGGGTTTACAATTTTTTGTATATAATTGTTTTAGAGTTTACTCAAAACAGGGGTTTACAACTTTTGTATCTAATTGTATAGTATAGTTCACTCAAATTGGGGATTTACAACTTTTTGTATATAATTGTATAGTAGAGTTTACACAAAATGGGGGTTTACAACTTATAGTATATAATTGTAGTAAAGTTTACTCAAAACAGGGGTTTAACACTTTTGTATCTAAATGTATGTAGTGTTGACTCGAAAATGGGGTTTACAACTGTTTGTATACAAAATTATATTAGAGTTTCATCATAACGGGTGTTTACAACCTTTTGTATATAATTGTATAGAAGAGTTTAATCAAAACGGGGGTTTACAACTTTTCGCATATAATTGTAGTAGAGTTTACTCACAATGGGGGATTACAACTTCTCGTACATAATTGTAGTAGAGTTTTTACTCAAAACGGGGGTTTGAAACTTTTTGTATATAATTGTATTAGAGTTTACTCAAAATGGGGGTTTATAACTTTTGTATATAATTATATAGTGGAGTTTACTCAAAATGAGGGTTTACAACTTTTTGTACATAAAATTATTGTAGAGTTTACTCAAAATAGGGGTTTACAACTTTTTGTATATAATTGTAGAAGCGTTTACTCAAAACTGGGGTTTACGAGTTTTTGTATATAATTGTAGAGTAGTGTTTACTCAAAATGGGGGTTTTCAACTTTTTATATATAAAATTATAGTAGAGTTTACTCAAACAGGGGTTTACAACTTTTTGTATATAAAATTATAATAAAGTTTACTATAAACTGGGGTTTACCACTTTTTGTATATAATAGTCGTAGAGATTACTCTAAATAGGGGTTTACAAGTTTTTGTATATAATTGTAATAGTAAACTTTAATCAAAATGGGGTTTACAACTTTTTGTATATAATTGTTATAGAGTTTACTCAAAATAGGGGTTTGCAACTTTTGTATCTAAATGTATAGTAGAGTTCACTCAAAATAGGGTTTTACAACTTTTTGTATATAATTGTATAGTAGAGTTTACACAAAACGGGGGTTTACAACTTATAGTATATAATTGTAGTAAAATTTACTCAAAACAGGGGTTTAACACTTTTGTATCTAATTGTATAGTAGAGTTGACTCAAAACGGGGGTTTAAAAGTTTTTGTATACAAAATTATAGTAGAGTTTAATCAAAACGGGGTTTTACAACTTTTTGTGTATAATTGTATTGTAGAGTTTAATCAAAACGGGGGTTTACAACTTTTTGTATATAATTGTAGTAGAGTTTACTCAAAACGGGGGTTTAAAACATTTGGTATATAATTGTATAATACAGTTTACAAATTTTTGTATATCAATTTATAGTAGAGTTTACTAAAAATAGGGGTTTACCACTTTTTGTATATAATTGATGTAGAGTTTACTCAAAACAGGGGTTTAAGCCTTTTCGTATACAATTGTAGTAGAGTTTACGCAAAACGTGGGTTTATGACTTTTCGTATATAATTGTATAGTAGAGTTCACTCAAAATGGGGGTTACAACTTTTTGTATGTAAAATTATTGTTGAGTTTAATCTAAACGGGAATTTAGAACTTTTTGTATATAATTGTATAGTAGAGTTTAATCAAAACGGGGGTTTACAACATTTTGTATATAATTGTAGTAGAGTTTACTCAAAACGGGGGTATACAACTTATAGTATATAATTGTAGTAGAGTTTACTCAAAACATGGGGTTACATCTTTTTGTATATGTAATTGTAGTAGAGTTTACTCAAAACGGGCGTATACAACTTTTCGTATATAATTGTATAGTAGAGTTTAATCAAAATGGGGATTTACTAAATGGGGTTTACATCTTTTCGTGTATAATTGTATAGTAGAGTTTAATCAAACCAGGGGTTTATAACTTTTTGTATATAATTGTAGTACAGTTTACGCAAAACGGGGGTTTAAAACTTTTTGTATATAATTGTATAGTGGAGTGTACTCAAAATGGGCGTTTGCAACTTTTTGTATATAAATTTATAGTTGAGTCTACTAAAAATAGGGGTTTACAACTTTTGGTATATAATTGAAGTAGAGTTTACTCAAAACAGGGGTTTACAACTTTTCGTATATAATTGTAGTAGAGTTTACTCAAAAAAGGGGTTTATAACTTTTTGTATATAATTGTATCGTAGAGTTTACTCAAACGGGTGTTTACAACTTGTTGTATACAAAATTATAGATGAGTTTATTCAAAACGGGGGTTTACAACTATCTGCATATAATTGTATAATAGAGTTTACACAAAACGGGGGTTTACAACTTATAGTATATAATTGTAGTAGAGTTTAATACAAACTGGTGTTTACAACTTTTTGTATATTATTGTAGTAGAGTTTCTTCAAAATGGGGGATTACAACTTTTTGTATATAATTGTATAATAGGAGTTACTCAAACGGGGGTTTACAACTTTTGGTATATAAAATTATAGTAGAGTTAAATCAAAACAGGGTTTTACAAATTTTTATATATAAGTGTATAGTAGAGTTTAATCAAAATGGGGGTTTACAAATTTTTGTATATAATTGTAGTATAGTTTACTGAAAACGGGGGTTTAAAACTTTTTGTAGATAATTGTATAGTAGAGTTTACTCAAAATAAGGGTTTACAACTTTTTGTATATAAATTTATGGTAGAGTTTACTAAAAATAGGGGTTTACAACTTTTTG
This sequence comes from Gentiana dahurica var. dahurica, assembly GCA_024500145.1. NCBI lineage: Eukaryota > Viridiplantae > Streptophyta > Magnoliopsida > Gentianales > Gentianaceae > Gentiana > Gentiana dahurica. The sequence continues at coordinate 46,017,487 of CM044907.1, forward strand.
TATATAATTGAGGTAGAGTTTATTAAAAACAAGGGTTTGAAACTTTTAGTATACAATTGTAGCAGAGTTTACTCAAAACGGGGGTTTACAACTTAGAGTATAGAATTGTAGTAGTGTTTACTCAAAACGGGGGTTTATAACTTTTTGTATATAATTGTATAGTAGTTTACTCAAAACGGGGATTTACAACTTTTTGTATATGATTGTATTGTAAAGTTTAATCAAAATGGGGGTTTACAACTTTTTGTGTATAATTGTAGTAGAGTTACTCAAAACGGGGGTTTACAACTTATAGCAGATAATTGTAGAAGAGTTTACTCAAAATAGGGGTTTACAAGTTTTTGTATATGTAATTGTAGTAGAGTTTACTCAAAACGGGTGTATACAACTTTTCATATATAATTGTATAGTAGACCCCCGTTTTGAGTAAACTCTACTTTTCATATAAAATTGTAGTAGAGTTTACTCATAATGGAGGTTTAAAACTTTTTGTATATACTTGTATAGTTGATTTTACTAAAAATAGGGGGTTTACAACTTTTTGTACATGGGTTTACAACTTTTTGTATATAATTGTATAGTAGAGTTCACTCAAAACGGGGGTTTGCAACTTTTTGTATGTAAAATTATAGTATTGTTTAATCAAAACGGGGTTTTACAACGTTTTGTATATAATTGTTTAGTAGAGTTTAATAAAAACCGGGGTTTACAACTTATTGTATATAATTGTAGTAAAGTTTACTCAAAGCGGAGGTTTACAACTTTTCGTATATAATTGTATAGTAGAGTTTACTCAAACTGGGGTTTACAAATTTTCGTATATAATTGTATAGTAGAATTTAATCAAAATGGGGGTTTACAACTTTTTATATATATATGTACTAGAGTTTAATCAAAACGGGGGTTTACAACTTTTTGTATATAATTGTATAGTACAGTAAACTCAAAACGGGGGTTTACAACTTTTTGCATATAAAATTATAGTAGAGTTTACTAAAAAATAGGGTTTACAACTTTTTGTAAATAATTGTATAGTAGAGTTTACTCAAAATGGGGGTTTACAATTTTTTGTATATAATTGCAAAGTAGAGTTTACTGAAAACGGGGGTTTACAACTTTTAGTATATAATTATAGTAGAGTTTACTCAAAACGTGTGACGCCCCGTTCCCGGACCCGAGTCCTTATCCAGAAACGAACGCCCGGCATGTATAATATTAAATATAATCCAATATTATACATAAGCCTTACGTCATATATCATAAACACAATGCGGAAACGAAACGACTCGGGGAAAAATAAATTCCAAAGACCAACAAAACCAGATTCAATGCTGCACTAAAATCCAAAATGGAAATTGAAACGTCCTACATCAATTCCAAAACAAAAGAAGCCAAACGATCTAGTCTTACAACAAAGGCCACTAAACGAGCCAAACACAAAAAAACAACATTCAAAATGAATTAACAACATAGTTTGTAATTAAACTTGAGATAAATAAAAGTCTTCAAAACTTCAACACAAGTTAACTTCGTATCCAAAAGCATCAAACATCTTCGTCACACTCATCTTCATCAAAAACCTGTTCATCTTCTCATCCCAAAACATATAACGGGTAAGTACTTACGTACTTAGTAACGAGTAGAAGCTATTGAAATCATGCGTTTTATAACGGAAACTAATCAAACAACAACTTGTTATTAGGCCAAAAGAACATGACCTTACATCTAACTATCACATTATATTCATGGTATAATATGAGGTCCCTAGGGTTACTAGCTTAGCTTATCTATGTTACAGCATGTTTGCGAGGGCACTACACTTAGTGAGATATGCACTAAGACAAAAGTTGCAACCCTATAGAGATAAATCTCTAGCGGTCCCGAGACAATCAATCACTTTAACTGGCTAGCACTAGAAGCTGTCCGGTGAATGACTATTTCGTTCGTGAGGTTGTCCGGCGGTATGATCACTACTTTAACTGGCTTTGTCTAGAATCCGGCAGTGACCATTACCACTTTATCTGGCCAACCAACACATTGCCGATGTTGTACTGTGCCTATTCAATCTCTCATGATGCTTAATCTTTTATCTTGTCAATTACGTTTATTAAGCGATTAACTAGCCACCTAGTTTCATTCAATACAAAAGCTCCCTACTCCCTCTTCTTAGACTTCTAGACTCAATCTAGCAATTACACAGACAATGATGATCCCTAGTTCATCAAAGCACAAGGCCAATCCTAAGTTTCCGACGGTTCCAAGTTTCATCCATAAGAAGTCCACTTGGTGCAGAACTAAACGCATCAGAAACCTATTCATGGCTTTGTAATGTTCATGAATATTTATTAAGGTTGTTTAGATCATAATAGGAAGACCTCAAACCATACTCTAGTCTACCACCACACTACCAACAAATTAATTAAACACTTAGGTATTCTATTTTTTTTTTAAAAGCAAATTTCGAACTGGTTAAATCGCTAAGGTAGAATTTATTAATATTATTATTATTATTTTATTAACAAGGCAGCCCTTTTTTTTTTCATCCTTAACCAAAATCATTAATTTCTTTTTTTTCCTTTTATTTCCAAAATTAAAATAAATATAATATTCCGATTTTTGATCCTCGAAAATCGGGATGTTACATTCCTCCCCCCTTAAGAGGAGTTTCGTCCTTGAAACTTGAACATACCTGGGAGATCCATAAACTCAGGGAACTCGGCTGCCATCACATCTTCCTCTTCCCATGTCGCTTCACTTGGTGAATGATTGCTCCATTGCACCAAGACCAAAGGGATTATCCTTCTCTTGACTACCTTCTCCTTCCTATCCAGAATCTTAACCGGCTTCTCAACATAACATAGATTATCTTGAAGCAATTCCGGATCAAACTGAGATTCCACATCCGTAGAAGATAGACACTTCTTAAGCATGGATACATGGAAGACATTATGTACCCTAGACATCGATTCCGGTAACCGAAGTCTATATGCTAACTTTCCAATCCTTTCGATGATGTCAAAAGGCCCCACATACTTCGGACTCAGTTTCCCTTTCTGCCCAAACCTCTTAACACCCTTCATCGGAGAAGCTCGTAGATACACTCTGTCCCCAACTGCAAACTCTAACAGTCTTCTTCTGATATCTGCCCAACTCTTCTGTCGGTCTTGAGCGGCTTTAAGATTCTTCCGTATCAGCTCAACTTTCTCTTTAGCCTGCGTAACTAACTCTGGCCCTGTCAACTGCTTTTCCCCAACTTCGTCCCAATAAAGTGGAGTCCGGCATTTCCTACCGTACAAGGCTTCAAACGGTGGCATCCCCAAACTAGCATGATAACTGTTGTTATAAGCGAACTCTGCCACTGAGAGGAAATCATCCCATGATCCCCCTACTTCAAGAACGCAAGCTCTAAGCATGTCCTCGAGAGTCTGGATTGTCCTCTCGGACTGACCGTCTGTCTGCAGGTGAAAGGCAGTACTCAAGTCCGTCATTGTTCCAAAAGCCTTTTGCAACCCTTTCCAGAAGTGACTTATGAATCTGCTATCTCTGTCGGATACGATAGATAAAGGCACACCATGAAGTCTCACTATATTATCCAAATACAGTTGAGTGAACTTCTTAATAGGCATGTCAACCTTACATGGCAAGAAATGGGCTGATTTCGTGAGTCTGTCAACAATCACCCAAATCATGTCATGGCCACTCTTCGTACGCGGTAAACCGGTGATGAAGTCCATCGTGATGTTCTCCCATTTCCATTCCGGTACTTCCAAAGGCTTCAACAAACCTCCTGGCCTTCTGTGCTCTGCTTTAACTCTCTGGCATGTATCACACTTTGCCACGAACTCTGCGATATTCAACTTCATGCCAGGCCACCAATACCTTTCTTTGAGGTCTCGGTACATCTTGGTAGATCCTGGATGAACCGCAAAAGCAATCTTATGGGCTTCATCCATGACTTGCTGCCTTAGTCCATCAACATCAGGCACACACAAACGATCACCATACCAGAGATGACCACTCTTATCTAACTGATAGCCCACTGTAGGTTTCTCTCGAGCTACGCGCTTCAATTCCACTAACACTGGGTCTTTGTCTTGCTTTGCTCGGATATCATCCAACAACTCTGACCTTGCCATCAATGGCGCAAAACACTGAGCTTCACCTTCCCATTCAACCACTTGAATCTGTAAACTGTCTAACTGATGGATCACTTCTTGCAAGGTAGTGATAGCATTAACCGGTCTCCGGCTAAGTGCATCCGCTACAACATTCGCTTTACCCGGATGGTATTGAATGTCCAAGTCATAGTCTTTCACAAATTCCAACCATCTTCTTTGCCTCATATTCAAATTCTCTTGAGTGAAAAAGAACTTAAGGCTCTTATGATCCGTGAATATTCTTGCCTTAACTCCATAAAGGTAGTGCCTCCACTGTTTCAAAGCAAAAACCACTGCTGCCAACTCCAAGTCATGTGTAGGATAGTTCTTCTCATGAACCTTTAACTGCCTAGAGGCGTAAGCTATTACCTTTCCTGCTTGCATCAGAACACATCCCAAACCTTGACTCGAAGCATCTGTATACACGTCATAGTTATCAAAGACCTCTGGCAAAGCTAACACAGGTGCTGCAGTCAACTTATCCTTCAACGTCTGAAAAGCTTCCTCACACTCCTTTGTCCACTCAAACTTGATGTTTTTCTGAGTAAGTCTAGTGAGAGGAGTTGCTATCTTCGAGAAATCTTGTACAAACTTCATGTAGTAACCTGCTAAACCCATAAAACTTCTTATCTCTGTCACTGTAGTAGGTCTAGGCCACTTAGAAACGGCTTCTATCTTCGCAGGATCAACTTGAATTCCATCTCCAGAAATTACATGGCCGAGAAAACTAACTTGTTTTAACCAAAACTCACACTTAGAAAACTTGGCATACCATTTCTTTTCCCTTAAAGTCTGCAAAACAATCCTTAGATGCTCCTCATGCTCCTTCTCATCCTTAGAGTATATCAAGATATCATCTATGAATACTACCACAAATTTATCAAGATAAGGCATGAAGACTCTTTGCATTAAATCCATAAATGCTAATAGAGCATTAGTGAGTCCAAAAGGCATAACAAGGAACTCATAATGTCCATACCTCATACTAAAAGCTGTCTTCGGTCTATCTGCAACCTTGATCTTCAACTGGTGATAACCTGACTTAAGGTCAATCTTAGAAAACACCTTCTTCCCTTGCAACTGGTTAAACAAATCATCAATCCTAGGCAAAGGATACTTATTCTAGATTGTCAGGTTATTCAAGGCTCTGTAGTCGATGCACATCCTCAAACTACCATCCTTCTTCTTCACAAACAAAACCGGTGCTCCCCAAGGCGATGTACTTGGCTGAATCACATTCCTTTCCAACATGTCCTTAAGCTGTACTTTTAACTCTTTTAGTTCAGCCGGTGCCATCCTATAAGGTGCCTTAGCTGTAGGTGCTGCTCCTGGGATTAACTGTATCTCAAACTCTATGTCCCTGTCAGGCATATTTCCTGGCAACTCATCTGGAAAAACTTCAGGGAAATCCTTAACTATAGGAGTTTCTTCTAACTTAGGAGTATGCTTCTCTGTGTCCATAGCATAAAGAACATACCCTTCACAACCCTTCTGCAAAGCTTTCATGGCTCTGACCGCTGATATTATCGGATGTCTCTTCTTACTTGGCTTATAAACGTTTCCCTGAAAGGTCTTATCTGACTTACCTGGAACTCTGAAGACCACTTTCTTACCTCTACAATCCACATGAACAAAATTCTTGGATAGCCAATCCATCCCTAGAATTACATCAAAGTCTGTGAAGTCCAAAACTGTCAAGTCTGATTTACACCTATAAGTCCCAACTCTAACGTCGACTTGAGGTAAAACTTGTGCAACTTTAGTAACTCTTCCCAAAGGTTTAGTGATACTTAGAGGTTTCTCCAACTCTTGAAGTGGTAGACTCAACTTCCTAGCTATCTTAGAAGACACAAAAGTACCTGAGGCTCCAGTATCAAACAAGGCTGACACTGCTAAGCTATCTATGATTATGGTACCTAGCAAGTGGATCAATTTAAGTACAATAAATAACATCATATACGTCCATATAATATTAAGTATTCATAATAAACACAAACACTTAAAATGTACCTGTAACAACAAGATCATCAGGCTCTTCTGGTTCCACATCAATAGCAAAGACACGAGTAGGTCTGCTAGAAGATCCACGGTTTGCATTCTGATTCCCTCTATTATCTGCTGGGTTCCGCTGAGATAAGTTCTTAGGACAGTTCCTGGAGAAGTGTCCCGTTTCTCCACAGTTATAGCAACTATTACCTCCTGATCTGCATTCTCCTGTATGCGTCTTGTTGCACTTAGAACAAACTGCTGGTGAACCACCTTTCTGATTAACTGTTGCCGGTGCTGCGGTCTTCTTGAAGCTCTGCTGCGGTGCCCCACGATTATTACTCTGAAAAGATCCAAACGGCCTCTTATTCCCAACTACAACAGTGGCCTTCTTCCTGAAGGTCTCAACCTCCAAAGCCTTGTTCATAAGCTCAGCCATATTCTTGGCTGTGAAACCCAACATACCTGACTGTATTTCATAAGCCAACCCATCCTTGTATAGTGCCATTTTCCTCTCTTCAACCTTCATCAGTTCGGGATAAAACCTTCCCAACTCATTAAACTTGTTGGTATACTGAGATACCGTATACTGTAATCCTTGCTTATGCTTTAAAAACTGGCTAGCCTTGTCTGTCTGTACTGTTATTGGGAAATACTCGTTGTAAAACATAACTTTAAATCCTTCCCAATCCGTTACTTTTCCATTACTACTCTGAATGGCGTCGATCCAAGCTTCAGCTGCCCCCAAGAGAAAACTGACTGCCAACTGGGCCATCTCAGATTCGAGAACATGAATATTCCTGCAGGCCTTTTCGAAACTCCTTATCCATTCTTCGGCCTGTGAATGTTCCACATTCCCGAAGAAGTCCTGAACCCTGTTCCTTCTCAGTCTGGTGTACCAATCCACTGGTGGAGCTTGCTCCACTGCTGGTCTAACCTGGAGGATATCCAAAGGGTATTTCCCGCTGGTGAGGTTGTTGGTATGGGGGTGGTGGATATGCTTTCCGAGGTGGAAACCCTGAGTGACCAGTCCCATACGGATGAAACTGCTGCTGTGGCTGAAACTGCTGTTGTGGCTGAAACTGAGGGTAGGCATAACCTGATGCCGCAAAAGTATTAGCTCCGCTCGGCGGTGGAGGAAGAAATGTAGGCTGTGGTGCGTAGTCATAAACTGGTGGCGGATAAAAAGCTGATGCAGGTGGACGACTATAGATCGGTTGTGACTGCTGTGCTACAGATGGAGGAGGGTATACCGTAACAGCTGGAGTCACATGTATCAGGGGTATCTCCCCAACCACTGTCACATACAACGGTGTATCATAGCCAGGCGCAGTTGCCTGCTCAAACCGGGAACGTCCCATTTGTTGAACACGTCCCACTGTAGCTGACTCCGGACCCGTAGTATTAGCATTCACCCCCGAAGCCTCTGGCTGACTAACTGTAGGTCCTCTACCTTTGCCCCCTCCTGCAGTCGGATTCCTTGAACTTCCTTCCTCATTATTATTAGCACCTGAACCTCTGCGTGTAGTCACCATTCTGTAGAACAAGAGAAAGGACTTACGGATTACTAAGGCTCTAAACTCTTATCTCAAGAAAGTCAAGTCCTAAGCAGCAAAGAAACATTGGCTCGATACCAACTGTGACGCCCCGTTCCCGGAACCGAGTCCTTATCCGGAAACGAACGCCCGGCATGTATAATATTAAATATAATCCAATAGTATACATAAGCCTTACGTCATATATCATAAACACAATGCGGAAACGAAACGACTCGGGGAAAAATAAATTCCAAAGACCAACAAAACCAGATTCAATGCTGCACTAAAATCCAAAATAGAAATTGAAACGTCCTACATCAATTCCAAAACAAAAGAAGCCAAACGATCTAGTCTTACAACAAAGGCCACTAAACGAGCCAAACAAAAACAACATTCAAAATGAATTAACAACATAGTTTTAATTAAACTTGAGATAAATAAAAGTTTCAAAACTTCATACAAAACAACTTCATATCAAGCATCAAACATCTTCATCATACTCATCTTCATCAAAAACCTGTTCATCTTCTCAATAAAACATTTAACGGGTAAGTACTTACGTACTTAGTAACGAGTAGAAGCTATTGAAATCATGCGTTTTATAAGGAAACTAATCAAACAACAACTTGTTATTAGGCCAAAAGAACATGACCTTACATCTAACTATCACATTATATTCATGGTATAATATGAGGTCCCTAGGGTTACTAGCTTAGCTTATCTATGTTACAGCATGTTTGCGAGGGCACTACACTTAGTGAGATATGCACTAAGACAAAAGTTGCAACCCTATAGAGATAAATCTCTAGCGGTCCCGAGACAATCAATCACTATAACTGGCTAGCACTAGAAGATGTCCGGTGAATGACTATTTCGTTCGTGAGGTTATCCGGCGGTATGATCACTACTTTAACTGGCTTTGTCTAGAATCCGGCAGTGACCATTACCATTTTATCTGGCCAACCAACTCATTGCCGATGTTGTACTGTGCCTATTCAAGCTCTCATGATGCTTAATCTTTTATCTAGTCAATTACGTTTATTAAGCGATTAACTAGCCACCTAGTTTCATTCAATACAAAAGCTCCCTACCCCCTCTTCTTAGACTTCTAGACTCAATCTAGCAATTACACAGACAATGATGATCCCTAGTTCATCAAAGCACAAGGCCAATCCTAAGTTTCCGACGGTCCCAAGTTTCATCCATAAGAAGTCTACTTGGTGCAGAACTAAACGCATCGGAAACCTATTCATGGCTTTGTAATGTTCATGAATATTTATTAAGGTTGTTTAGATCATAATAGGAAGACCCCAAACCATACTCTAGTATACCACCACCTACCAACAAATTAATTAAACACTTAGCTATTCTATTTTTTTTTCTTTAAGAAATGCTGCTGTTCCCATTTTTTTTTTCTTTAATCATTTCCTTTCCTCCCTGTCTCCAACCATTTTTTTTCCTCTGCTATTTTTTTCTACTGCTGCTTTTCGTTCCTTCTGCTTCAATTCATATATTTATTTATCTATTGTTCAAAAACAACTTGCAAGGACATGAAAGAATACATTTCCCTTTCTCTTTTTTTTTCCTACGGCACCCAACTACCCAAGCACAGGCAAATACATATATCATAAAATAAAATATAAAACCAATAGCAACGAAGAACTGCAACAAAAATAAAAGGTAGGACACCAACAATGACACGATTAAACACGGTTGAACACCCTTTACTTCACATTAATTATTATAAAACATCAATCATTCAATATGAAAACCCCGTTACCTTTGTATAGCGAGCAACACAACCAAACTTATGATTTGGTAGCCAAAAACCTAGCCTTTAACACCAACCTACAAATTGATCAAACCAATTGATCAAACTACGATTCTAATCACAAAAGCTACGAAAGGAAAAACTTTGAACACTCAAACTTGTTCGAAACACGTAAATCCAAAATTGATAAAAAAAAACCTAACCTTTCCCAACAAAACTTATATCCACACGATCCTTGCGTCACGTGGAGCGTTTTTCCCTTGAGAAGTCTACGCAACCGAGCAACGGATTAGCCACGATTAACAAAAGTTTCTTCTCCTTCTTTTTGGTTCAAAACCTGTGCTGTTGATGAACCCTTCCCTTCCTTATTTTTTTAAAACTGATTTGCTGAGAATAATGGGAATTTAACTCTCAATTAAACCCCATTAATTCCCCTTTTTTTTCCTTTTTTTTTCCAAAATAAAAATAAATATAATACTCCGATTTTTCGTTAAAAGACGGTAATGCCCTTTTTCGAGAATCGGGATATTACAGTTTGTCCCTGAATGTCTCAAATGACTCAATAGGCAAGGCCTTTGTCAGGCAGTCTGCTATCTGATCCTTTGTTGGCACATAACACACCATCAGCTCCTTGTTTAAAACCATGTTCCTGATAAAGTGAACATCCACCTCTATGTGCTTAGTTCTTGCATGATACACTGGATTTTGAGCTAAAAAGTTTGCTCCAGTGTTATCACACCACAACACATGAGTATTTGGAAGTCTGGATCTCATCTCATTCAGTAGTTGTTTGATCCACTTCACTTCTGCTGCAAGATTTGCCAAAGATCTGTATTCAGATTCACAGCTAGACCTTGACACTACAGTCTGTTTCTTGGAGCTCCATGATATAAGAGAATCTCCTAAATACACACAATATCCACCAGTTGATTTTCTATCTATTGGACACACTGCCCAGTTAGCATCAGAGAATCCATGTATTTCAAGTGTCTTGGAAGGTCTGAACAGCAATCCCATTCTGAGTGTGCCCTGAACATACCTCAGTAATCTTTTCAGGCCATTCCAGTGTGTAGTGTATGGATTTTGCATGAACTGGCTTAGAGTATTCACATCAAATGCTATGTCTGGCCTAGTCAGTGTTAGATATTGCAATGCACCTATGATGCTTCTGTACACAGTAGGTTCTGTCAATGGTTCACCTTCCTGTAGAAACAATTGTTTTCCAGGCACCATTGGTGTTGAGCAATGATTCAAGTGTTCCATATTCCATTTCTTCAGTAGCTGGGATGCATAGTAGGACTAAGTGAGATGCAGTCCATCTAAATTCCTGGTTACAGTGCATTCCCAAAAAGTGAGATATTGGCCCTAAGTCTTTTAGGGCAAACCTGGAGTCAAGGAGTTTAATGAACTTTTGAATCAACGTAGGTGAACTTCCTGTCAGCAGTATGTCATCAACATATACTAATGCAAACATGACCTGTTTGTCAAGTCTGAACATGAACAAAGATATATCACACATGGACTGAGTAAACCCCCAGTCAAGCAGTTGAGTTTTATGGGCTTCAAACCATGCCCGGGGGGCCTGCTTCAGCCCATAAATTGCCTTATTCGGTTTGCATACATACCCTGGCTTCTCAGGATCTTCAAATCCTTCTGGCTGATCCATATAGACTGGCTCATGCAGAGGACCATTTAGAAAGTCATTGTTAATGTCTATTTGATTTATGGGTCAATGCATTGATACTGCTATAGACAAAACAATCCTGATAGTTGCAAGCTTGGCTACTGGACTAAATGTCTCAGTAAAGTCAATGCCATAGCTTTGTAGATACCCCTTGGCAACTAATCTTGCTTTGTGCTTCAAAATACTCCCATCTGGATTCAGCTTCAACTTGAATACCCATCTGCACCCAACAGTACTCTGATTTGAACTAGGCCTCACCAAACCCATGTTCTATTGCTGCTGCAGTGCCTTGTACTCATCAACCATTGCATGTCTCCATTTGTCATCTACCAAAGCATATGATACACTAGTTGGTTCAGTAGGAAAAGCATGAACCTTACGAAGTGATGCACTGTAGGTCTTAGGCTTAAATATGCCACTTTTTGACCTTGTTTGCATATGGTGAGTTTTTACAGTGTTTTGAGGAACAGTGGTGGTTGGTACAACTTCTGTGCTAGTGGTGACTTCAGTGTTTGGTGAGACATTGATAGATGGTGATCCATCAGTGTAGACAGCAGAAGGTGAATTTAGTATAGAGGGTGTAGGTGATCCAGTATGCGATGCAGGTGAGTGACTTGAACTGGAAGATGCAGTTTGATGACTTTTATGACTCATAGAAGGTGCAGGAGAATTACCAGAGGTACCATTTTGATCAGTTTGATGTTCACTTGCCCTTTGCTCAAGAGTACAACTCAAATCTGATTCTTTTGGATATGGCTCAGTCATAGTGATGGTCTCAGTGTGCCCCTCTGAATGAGATTGGCCAAAGGGAAGAGAGTTGGTGAATAGATCAGGGGTACAAAGAACATGTTTGGAGGGTCCCTGGGTAAATTCATCTGTGAAGGGAAACTTAGTTTCATCAAACTTAACATCGTTGGATATATGTATTCTACCTGACCTATCAAGACACTTATACCCTTTGTGGTGAGGACTGAGACCTAGGTTAACACACTGTGCAATATGGTATTGAAATTTTGTGGTATGAAAGGGTCTCAAATAAGGATAGGCAACACAGCCAAAATTTTTAAAGGATGTATAGTTTGGTTTCTTAGTAAAAAGGCACTCATAGGGAGACTGATGACCCAAAACAGGAGTTGGAAGACAATTAATAATGGATACAGATGCTTGAAAGCTATGCCACTAGAAACCGAGAGGCATAGAGGCTTGGGCGAACATGGTCAAACCTAACTCTATAATATGTCTGTGCTTTCTCTCCGCTCTCCTATTCTAAGCATAGTAATGAGGAAATGGATGTCTAAAGGTTATACCATGCTGCTTTAGAAAGGGTTCAAACACTCTATACTCTCCCCCCGATCAGATTGAACACATTTAATTTTAGAGTTATACTGTATTTCTACTAGGGTTTAGAAGTGAGTAAAAATAGATATGGCTTCAGATTTGGCTTTTAAGGGGAAGATCCAAGTGAATTTGGTATGATCATCTATAAAATGGATGTAATACAAATGGACTTCTGTGGATTTAACTGGGGCAGGACCCCAGATATCAGTGTGAATTAGGTCAAATAAGGAAGCAACATGAGATACAAAATTCAAATGAGGTAAAGCATGAGATTTGCCAAATTGGCAGGCATCACAAAAGAGTAGTTTTCCATTGATAACAGCATTACAATCATTCATAATTTGACTCAGAACTTTGCTAGAGGGGTGGCCTAACCTCTTATGCCACACATTAGGGTCCTTATTAGGGTCTAGAACATCTAGTGACTGACCATTTATAGACCTAGCTGACACTTGACTGAGAAGAGCAGTAGATTGCTAGAAAGACTTGGATTGAAGGGAGGTCTTTGTTGACTCATCATCCAGAGGCACTATCTGATAAAGTCCATCCTTGAGCTGACCCTTGAGCATTGGCATCCTTGTTACCTTGTCCTTAACAACACAAAAGGCATTAACAAACTCAGTAAGCACATTATTATCAAACATTAACTTGGAAAGACTAAGTACGTTCCTGGTAATTTCAGGTACATGAAGGACAGTGTTTAGAAATAAATGTCCAATGTGAGTGTGAAGAATAGTGTGACCTATGTGCTCAATGTGTAGGTGTTCACCATTCCCTACTGTCAGTGTATCACTGCCATGATAAACAACACTTTGATTAAGATTTCCCAAATCCGATGTTACATGATTTGTGGCCCCACTATCCAAATACCAGGCATGATCTGCAACTGTGCTAGGAGTTGCCATGTAAGCTGATGGTTGGTTAGATCATGGTGCATTATTGAGGTCAGGAGGTTGGAAATCCGTCTCAAACCTATGCCAGCAAATTGCCACAGTATGTCCATTCTTGCCACAAAGTTGGCACTGCACCTTGGCATTCCCTGAATTTCTTCCACCACTTCTTCATCCACCTCTATTTCCTCCACCCCTACCTCTGTAGGAGTTTTGCCCTTGTGGCCTAACATTTGCTCTTCCTGGCCAGAATTCTGATTATAACTTGCAAGATTTGCAGCAGGACTGATGACAGACCCTTGTGAGGAAGGATTGAACCTGGCTAGGAGTCTCTCATGAGTAATAAGTTGAGACTGAACCTCCTGCCAAGACAGTGATCCAATCCGAGCAGTTAAATTGACAATGACATCTTCATAGTCTTTGTCTAAACCCCCTAGATAGCCAATATCAACTCAGATTTGGTGATAGGGTATCCTGCAGCTGTCAAATTGTCACTGTAAGATTCATAGTTGCCAAGTAGTCTGCCATGGATTTTGATCCCTTTTCAGCTTTAGTAAGTGCACTTTTATACTCCAGCATTCTAGATTCAGAGTGATTGTTGAAAAGAACCTCCAAAGTGGACCATATTTCATGAGAGGATGAGCAACTAACCACCTCTGTCAAGGCTTGCTCGGTCATTGACCCTAGTAACCATCTTGTAAGTAAAGAGTCTACTGAGTCCCATTCAGCTACAGTTGGATTCATTGGGAGTCCTGGGATCTCCGGCGGCCGTGGTTTGGTACCAAACAAGTAGCCCTCAAGTTTATACCCTTTGATCACCGGCAAAACAGTGTAACGCCACAACAGGTAATTATCTCTGGTCAACTTAACAGTGGTCAATTGGCTAAGATGACCAGTGAAAGGGATGGGATTCAGTTGATTAAACGGAGAAGTAGGACTTGCAGACCGAAAAGCGGGAGCCAAAGACGATTCAGGTCTAGAGAACAGGGGTGATTGCATGAAGGGAGGAAGAGTGAATCCAAGATTCAAACCTGCCATGGATGATCCGGCAGGAAAATTGTGAGCTCCGGTGAGATGTGAAGGTGAGCTCCCGGAGAAGAAAGGTGATGACAACGGAAATCCGGACACTAGTATGCCAGTGACTACATCTGAAGAGAGAGTCGAAGATGATAACCCGATGCTGATAACAGGCGGGCCAGAACCTCCTTCACCTCCAGCTTCGGTGAGAGGAGTAGATCGACCTGACGGTGGCTCCGCAATACCTTGCGCTCCGATACCAACAGAAATAATTAAGTGAAAGATAATTTCATTAATTGATTGATTTGTGTCATACACTACACCCTTATATCAACCACATTGTTATAACTAACTACACATTCTCCAACACAGAATCTAATAGAGGATAATATCAAATCTATAAGAGCCAGCTGTCCAGAGACGTAGCCAAGTGGAGGGCTGAGGGGGGCTAAGCCCACCCAGTTGTTATTTTTGGTACATCAAAAATCTATATAATATGATCCAACACAGCCATTTATCTTAATAGAGCTCATCCGACAATACATAGATAGTCCATTAGCCCACCCAAAGAAGAATTTCTGGCTCCGTCCTTGCAGCTGTCCTTATCTTGTCTCATTCCTTTCCGAGCAACAATTGCTGAAATACACACACTTGAAGAAAAGAAAATAGTCCATCAAATAAAACTCACATAGTTCATTTATAAATCCAAAAAACATCACTGCATCCAAAATCTACCGAATGTTTGCATTATGCATACACTTTACCCCCTTTGAATTTTTTTTATTTGCCTTTAAATATTTTACTGTCCCTTACCCGACATCTTGCGTCCGCATGTGTTTAATATCAATCATTAAAAACCATCTCCACGGACTCCGTAAAGATATTTAGAACTTTTTGCCGGTCACATTCAATTCTACCAACTCTTGTTAGCTACAATAACAAAATATTGAAGGATTAAATAGATTAAACTGATTAAATGGATCTGGGCGTGATTTTTGCCACATGGAAAGGGAGATTTCGTTCAATATGATTTCAATCAAGATTTTTGCAAGATAATTTCAACCGATTATCTTTTAAAAAAAAAATTATTCAACACATTTTTCCTCCTAAAAGAAAAAAAAATTTATTTAAAAGTTGTCTTTTAGGATAAGGTGGTTCAGTGAAAAGAAGGAACGGCCTTTTGTTACTGAATTTGGATAGAATTTTAGTAGTAATTTTTTTTCCATTCTGGTAAGAACCAAGAACCAAGAACCGTGTTAGATATAGTTGTTTTTTTTTCCTTCTTATTTACAGCTGGGTATGGGTCGGGTCAATAACGGGTTTGGTTATAAATCATGGATAATCAATTTTATTTTTGCTTTCAAATATATATATAGTATAGTATAGATATATATAAACACAATTGAAACAAGCCCATAAAGTCATACACAAAACAAGTTACTATAAACACTCAAAAACCAGACAATGTGTCATGTTTTGATTGGATGCAGGTGAAACTCCTCGATGAGAAGACCCTCCATCAAAAGTTTCTCGCTTTTTGCGACACTAAAGCTAATGGGAAAAAAAAAAAAAAATACATGTTCATGTTTGTCTATTACTTTAATTATCAATAAAAGCAGCCTGTAATTTTTGTCAGAAGAATAGTTACAAAAACATGGAATCAAGAACTCTTGAGAGAAGAAAGTGCATCCCTAGTTGCTGCTGAAATAACAGCATCTGAAGCATTAGGCAAATAGTAATACTTTCCTGCACACACAATATCAACAAAATTAAAATAAAATAAAATAAATATCGTGAGCCAAGCAATAAATACTACACCACCTTAAGACATATCTAGGGTGAAAGAAGGTAAATCTGTAAACTAAAGATCGAAATCATTCAGATTCATACAAATTATAACGTGTGGAGATTCTAATGCATTTCATTCTGAATAGAGATTATGTAAAATAGATAATACTCCTAATGTTTGAGTCTGTAAAATAGAGAATATGTTAGAAGAATGTTGAGAGTGTAAGGGCAAACCTTGAGCAACTCTAGCTATCTCCTTGGCGAACCCCGTTGAAACGAACTTATTCTCTGTGTCGATTACAAGGAGAGACATTCCTGCTTTATATATTTTACCAGCAACTTCAAGAATCTCATCCTGCAATCAAATTACCATATCGTCCTCTCATTCTTCAAAATTTTTTTTTTTGCTTGGTACAGAAACTTGAGGAAATTCTATTGCACGGAGCCTTCATTGGTCCGAACCGTTACATATGTAATAAACGGGCGATGGTGGCAATGAAGACCCTGTTCTCCTAGGGAAATTCTGATCCGAGGTGTCCTCAATGAGGGGATCCACTTGCATCCA
Source organism: Gentiana dahurica var. dahurica (assembly GCA_024500145.1). NCBI lineage: Eukaryota > Viridiplantae > Streptophyta > Magnoliopsida > Gentianales > Gentianaceae > Gentiana > Gentiana dahurica. The sequence continues at coordinate 46,034,221 of CM044907.1, forward strand.
GTTAAAACACGACACGTGGCCAGATTTTTTGTGTGTTTGATATCAAGTGTCATGTTTTGATGGGATGCAAATGGATCTCCTCATTGAAGACACTGTGCAACAGAATTGTCATGTTATAGAGCCATCAATCTTTCCCTCCGTATTCGAATCAAACATTACACGGGCTGTATTTTTCTTATGAAACATACCTTAAGTTCTTGTCCAGAAGGTCTAGGTGTATCAGCTGTTACGGCTTCTGGATCATTAGATCTTTTCAAGGATATGTTGGCTCTGCCATCTGTTATTGCAACAATCATTATACGTCCGACATCTCCACTTTTCTCTGCATTCATTCCCACTCTCACAGCCTACATACAACGAACAAGAAAGTCTAAAATTGGCTGATACAAACCATAAACCCGGATTATTTTTTTCCAAATTTGGGTAGTTATATTTCTGAAATGTATTACCGTAGTGAGTCCATGAGCTAAGGGTGAACCCCCACCACAAGGAAGCCGCTCAAGTCGTTTTCTTGCCATTGCAATAGACCGCGATGGAGGTAATAGAACTTCAGCAGCATCTCCTCTAAACGGAATTATACAAACCTATTCAAGCTCAAACACACATTAGCCTTTGATTGTTTGGAAATTACTTTTCAGTGAACTAATAAAAACATGCCCCAAGTAATAAACCAATTTGCATATTTACCTGATCTCTGCTAGTGTAGCTTTCTGCTAAGAGTTTAAGGGCTGCACCCTTGGCATTCTGCATTCGATTCAAAGCCATACTGCCACTAGCATCAACTAAAAATATCACCTGCCAAAATGACGGGCAAGAATATAATGAAACAACAAACGGATTACAAAGAATTTAACCAAAATTTTGAAATCAAAACAAAAACTTAAAAAAGGCACTCATGTGGCGAACCATAATTATTGGCTGAGGATTACACATATAATTTGTCAAGAATAAGATGACTAATGGAGTAAAACATTTAGGCCATGGTCTTTGTTACAAAAAGATAATGACTTTTTGGGTCCCGTATCTTTTCTCACTGTCTCAAAACTAGCCTTCATCTTCCATAATGACAGTTTTCACCCCTAACTATACTTTTTATTACACTTTTTGGGAAGTTAACGGATTCAACCCAATGACTAACGTCTGAACCGATCGTCAGGTCTGTTAAATGTCCTAAAAGTGTAACAAAAATGTATAGTTAGGGGTAAAAAGTGTTATTATGAAAAAGATAAGGGCTAGTTCTGAGACGTTAAAACAAAATAAGGGACCAATATAATCATTATCCCTTTTTCCTTTTTACTATTACACAACCAATAGTATGGTGACACATTGTGCATATAGTATGGTTGAATGTCGAACGTTAGACAATTAAATGTTTCCGTTAAGTGGCCTAAAAGTGTATAGTTAGGGGTGAAGAGTGCCATGATGGAAAATAGGGGCTAATTTTGAGACAATATGATAAGATAGGAGGACCAAAATGGCCATTATCCCTTGTTATAAATAAGGCAGGAGAACCAATAAAAGGGAAAATAATGCAACTAGTTATGAAACACTACCAAAGCTCCAGCTTTTCGAGCCATTCTTTTTGCCCTCATGTCGCTTTTCTCTACATAAACTTTTCTACTCTTTTGGATGTCGTTCTCTCTTCGCAACTTTTGATACGGTGCAGCTGCTCTGAGAGTAGCATCAACGGCTAATCTTTTCACTGGACCCTGAATGTTATTCCAAAACAACATCAGAAAATATTGAATGTAGAACAGATCACACATTAGAAAGCATGAATTGCAATAAATTCTCCAAGAAAATTGACTAATTTAAAGAACGGAGTATCAATGCACAAAATCAAATAATGACTAAGAAATTTTGATAATTGAAGTATATAACTAAGCTAGAAAACTAGGAGAAGAGAACAGATAGGGGAATGACCTTTGGAAGCATTGGCTTGATATAACGACCTCTATCTTCGGAAAATATAACATTCTTAGCACGTCCAGCTTTTCCTTTGCGTCTCTGTGCTTGCTGAGCAAAGAAGAGAAGTTTCTCATCAACCAAACCCCCCTCTGCATCGAATATAAACTCTTCAGGTAGTTGATCCTCTTGCTGTTCTTTCTCTTCGTTGTCGTTCTGGCAACAAGGTGGACAAACACGATCAAACGAAAAATGTGCAAAACTATAAACACAAGATGGAAGAATTAAGTCATGAAAATTTAATTCCTACTCATTACTCCTTGCAAACCTCTTCATCTTCCTGTTCGTCTTGTTCATCAGCAGACTCTTGATTTTGTGGAGGAGGAGGAGGTGGTGGTTGCTGGTTTTGCTGTTCAGGAGGTTTTTCCGTAATGATTGAACGTGGAAGGATGACCAATTCTACCTGAATCATACAGATTATATGAAAACTAAATTCCTTGTCAACAAAACTGTTGATGAAATATAATAAACAACACAATTGCATTTTAATTCTGATCCCGCAAAAGTACTCGCGATGTCACTTAATCCGTATCCTCACTTAGTGGGGTCCTCTTTGAAGGTCCTGTGTCCATTGCATGCTACATCCACTACAGTACCCAAGAACGAGTCCTATGGTTTCTCTCTACGTCTTTTTTTGGTCTCACACTGGATTTTAAAAGGCTAGATGCGTGTAGCTAAAGGTTGTGTCAATGGTTTAAAGAAAATAAAGAGCTTTCGCAATTTGCTTTGTACTTTAAGATAGAGAATAGCCGGTTTAACCATCGTTACACTGCTCAGTACTTGATTTAATATCTTCCTGAACTTGGGAGCTAGTTCATTAACATCATATGCTTATTAAAAGGTTCAAGAAAAGCGGACAGATGATATATTACATGCTGGTTATGGCAATATCTATAAAAAGTATAATGAATTTTCAATTTAAAAACAGTTGGCCGAAAAAATTCTGGCTAATAAAATTTTCCATGAGAAAAAAAATGTTAATAAGATAAATTCCACTAATAAAAGATAAAACGATTAAGAAATTCATACTGCTTTCTTCAGGTCATCCACGCTGACTTTTTCCCGTCCTTCAACAGCAGCTAAGCATCTTGCAACACGACCAGCATATAACTCAGCTCTATGGCCCTGCGACAGTGTTAAACGAATTAACTTGAATTTAGAAACTGAGGACAATTCAGGTGCAGCAAGTGTTGTACATTGAGTTCAGATTTCCTGTACTGGTTCTGTATCTCACTTCCTATCATTTTAAATGGTAAAACAGTGACATAAGGTGCATATAAATGTTACGTTATTTATATCAACTCCACTTTCCTAGCAATATTATTCATAATTCAATGCACAGGAATCATGCAGTAGTATTTTACGTCTTGTGTCACTAGGAGCGAATTGGAGCTGCAAAAGTAGAAGGATCTAACTAATTCTACATACATAAGCAGAGTTTAGCCAAGAACCTGGCAACCACCTCGCATGGCTTCCATAACCAAATACTTAAGCTGCTCTCTGCTGATGACAACATCTTTCAGATATTCCCTAGCCAAAATTATCTGCAACAGCATCAGAAAAGCACTTGTCTTCATCATTTAATCAACAGTTCATATTAATTGAACAAGTCACTAAGAGCAAATGCATCAGTTTATTTAATTTACTGGTCCAGAGATACTAAAACCTAAAAGGTTTCTTAACATTGGTAGGGGTGTTAGGGGACGTATGATAGAGCTTGAATGCTCTTTAAGCTGTTATCTGTGTTTCTATGTTACCTGAGTCTTTGCATTCTCCATATCGTCTTCAATCATCTTAAAAACATCATTACTGCGCTCCTGAAACTTTGTAGCGATTTCGACAGCGGCAACACGATCATCAAAAGTCATTGGAACATCTGCACTGCAGAATAAAGGAATCAGTAGTGGAAGAAGTGTATTGCAAACTTGAGATCAGGAACGGTTGCAGAGTAAATTTTGCCATGCGGGTACTATTTCACTCAAGGGATTCCAACCACCTGGCTCACATCATATACGCTGCTTAATACAGGTTCAATGCAGGAATCATGTTCGTATATACCATTTCAAGCTTGTCGGTGAGCAGTTGATTTAACACGAAATTCGAAAAAGAACACATCCCACTTTAGGTTTCACCGTCATTCAGTTGGCTCAAAAAAAATCTTGAAAACAAAATTGGAACAAAGAATAAATCCCACCAGCATTCACATTTACATACAAACTAGAGATGAGCAAATAGGTTGAGTAAAAGATAAATGCTGAGATTTGAATACCTTAAATTTACTGCTATGCGGTCCAGCAGATGCTCACGTACAGAACCTTCCTCTGGGTTATAAGTGGCTATGAGAAGTGGTTTGCAGGGGTGTCGAAAACTGATCCCCTCTCTCTCTACAATATTGATCCCGTCTGTCAACACACTAAGAAGCAAGTTACTGATTCCCTCATCCAAAAGATTTATCTCATCAACATAAAGCACTCCTCTATGAGCTTCTGCAAGAAGACCAGGCTGGAAAACAGTTGTTCCTGATTTCACGGACTCTTCAACATCCACAGATCCAACTAAACGATCTTCAGTAACTCCAAGTGGGATCTACGACAGAACAATGCTAGAATCGTAAACACCAAAAACAAAACTAGATAGATCAAATGCATTTCACTGAAGCTTCAGCAGCAAAAAAAGCTACCTGGACAAAAGGTGATCGGACAATTTGGGTCTTGATGTTACCAGAAGAATCATATTCCACTTTATTTGCCAACCCATCTTCCCACCTTCAAATAACAAGATATAATCCTTACTAAGACTACAAGAAGATTCTATAATCATTCTCATAAGCATTGAGTTTGAAATTACGCAAGTAAAGTCTAAGAACAATTTCTATATCCCTGATTTAAGCATCTCAGCGATAAAGTTTTACATGTTTTCAAAATAATAATTTCGTGAGGGATTTGATTGTGGACGAGCAAAGACCAAATTTGGTAACCTTACTCTTCTGGGCAGGCAGGATCAGCATTTGCTGTAGAACCAAGGACTACTTCAATTGGTGGTAGAATTGCGTGCAAGCCGCGTGCCATTACTGTTTTCGCAGTTCCTCTTCTACCAGAGATTGCGATGCCTCCTATCTCACGATCAATAGCACCAAGCAAAAGAGCAGTTTTAATTGCATCCTGTTCATGAGTAGCATAAAACATCAATCTCAGTGAAAAATCTCAGCTTTTCACAGCAGCTTATGCTGTTCGCTGTAAATTTCTATGTATCGTAAAGAAGCTCACAAAACAGAGAGGACAAACATATCACTAAAGCAGTAAACTGCAAATGATTCTTTCTTAAGTGTATCCATGCATCATAACCTACATAAAGCATCATCTTACCAGCCACTAATTTAGCAGCAAGACCAAATCAGTCAGTCATAAGGAGCATAGAATGTTATACTTCACTGTAGAAATTTTGACTTGGTTTGGCTCGCAAAACAAGAAAGGGAGGTAATGCTTTACTTCCTCAGGTGGAAGTAAACACCTTTTACTATATTGTATTTGGTATGATGCTAATATAATGGCGAATATATAAATGTAATAGTGTTTCCTCCAATTAATCCATATTTGGGGAGCGAAAAATCCAAGGTGGAAGGTAAACTCTTCCACTCCTCTTATACTTTCCCTCTTCAGTTACTTCCTACCCAACAAGGTAAAGCTTCTCTTACATTATTCTGTACTTCATGCCAAATGAAAACAAGCCTTAATTGCTGAATTGTAGTCAAAAGAAGAATGAAAGCATTCAAGCAAGCCTAAAACGTTTACGGATAACCCGCTCAGATTGTTCAAACAGCCTTTCAGAACACATAAAGTAACAATATCAGTGCACTTCTACTAATCTAGGGCATTTCTAACTCTGGAAGCATACTTGAAGAGCTTAAAACAATACAACCTCACAAAAACAAGCATGCCAGTCGCATAATTCACTAACAAATCTTGGTTGAAACAGTTTTCCGTCAACTAACCAAACATCAAAACCGCTGAAACAATTGCTAAAGAGGGAAACCTGTCCAACAACAGCAGCTAACGGGAAATACACTCTGCCAAAAGCACCAGAAGCAGAACTGATTGAACCGATTCCAACAGTGCCACTCCCGGACTGCTCTGAAGCTGAAACTGCAGCCCCATTTCCGGATTCAAGAGTAGCAGTAGCAGCAATTCTAAGCCCGTAATTTCTTCCTCTTTTTGAGCGAAATTGGAACCGAAAAGGAAGTGCATTCAGCTTCAAAAAAGGTGAAAATGTTATATGCGATGAACATTTTGGATTGCAAGTAATTGTGCAAGCAGAAGCAAATGCCATTTTAGCTCTGCATGAAGATTCACAACACACACAAACACGCAGTTGAAAGAATCAAGAAGGGGATATGAGGAGATGAGGAGATGAGCAGAGTAAGCTTATCTGTTTGGATGGTGTTTGCTGTTTCCTTAATAGCTATTTACAGTCCCTGCACTTTTTTTATCGGTCCTTCTAGTCTCTATAGTCGTTTAACGTGTTACTTTGTGTTCTTTATTTGGTGAGATTAGGGATGAAAACGATCCGATCCGCATCAAGTATGTACTTATCGAGTCGAACAATCCTTTAAACAGTGCTGCTAGAACTCAGTTCGAGATCGTTCGAGCAGGAAAAAAATGTTCGAGATCAGTTCAATAACATATTAATCATGTTTGAATTCAGCTCGATTATGTTCACAAAAAATCGAGCACTTTCAAACTCTAGCTCGAGCTCGAGTTGCTCAGAAAAATGATACAAATACTAAGATATGAACATAAAATATTAGGTACAATAGCATAATATTTAAAAATATTATATATTTTAATATAATATAAAAATGCTCGATAAGGCTCACAAGCTTGTCGAGTCAAGCATTTAATTGCTCGAGTTCGGCTCGTTAATTATGATGAGTTGCTCGAGTTCGGTTCGAGTTCAATAAAACCATATACAAGCAAGTATTTAACGAGCCGAACGTCGAACGGCTCACGAGCTGCTCGAATCGTTTACACCCTTGGGTGAGATGTTGGTTGTGGAAATGGTGTCTTCCTGTAGTAAAAAAAGGTTTTCTTTGTTGTTTGGGCAAAGGGCGGTGATACATTCGTCACGGATATTTATTAAAAAGTTCTTTAGATATTTTTATCGTCGTTGATTATAACAAGACTCGGATCGTTCTAAAGTTTGATCCATGAAAGAAAATATGGTGTATAAAGGGGCATGTGTTTAAGAAGGGTGTTTGACCAAAGTTTTTGGCAATATGATTTTTTCGAACAAGTTCTTGCCTAAAAGACTCTCATCACACATTTACACCTAAGTTGCCCAAAATGCCCCCGAATCCCAAATTCCCCTCAAATCCCTAATTCCACCTTCTAACCCTAAAATCCAATTCGGAATTATAATTGGGGATTTAACCCGACCGGGTCCCTTTAATTTCCGAAAATACCCCTGATTTTTCCCCCAAAATCCCCAATCCCCCAACCCTAATTTAACCCGCCGTTATATATGATGAAAATCAGAAGAAAAAAAAACCTCCATTTCACCCGCCCTTTCACTTCCTTCACACCCCCATCTTCTCCCTTGAAGAAGATAGCAAGTTTGAGTTGACGACATCTCGGGTTGATATCATTATATGAAAGTACATTGAAGGTGAAACAGAAACAGGGACGACGACACTGAAGAACGTGAATGACGAAACAACAATACTTAGCAAACAAAGAAGGTATTTATGTTGATTTAATGATTTTTAATTGCGTGGGCTGTCATTGTTCTTCGAATTAGCAAACAAAGTTGAATTAATAATTGAGAAACAGGGCCTTTAAAATGTAGTCATGTTCATTTTTAATCCTTAATATAATCGTAATCGTTGTATTGAATTGAAGTAAAGCATGAAGACTGTGAAGAAGTTGTTGGTGCGTGATGGTTAAGGAAGACTCAAAAGAAGTTTCGTTTTATGTTTGTTACCCGGTTGAGGTTGAAAAGAGTGATGATGGTGTTTGGTCGTGGAAGTACGTAGGATGTGATACAGACGAAGTGACGACTATTTTAAACCTCCCAAGAACATTTCATATGATGGATTGTATGACGAGGTGAAAGAAGAGTTGGGAATTGATACAAGGTTGTATGATTTTGGGATGAAAGTTATGGCCCCCGTTAGTAAAGCTAAACCGTTGCTACTTAATTGTGATAAGCTTGTGAGAAGGTTCTTGAATGTTTGTGATCTAAACAAAGATTTGTTATTAGTTATTTTGAAAGAGAAGGGAAAAGAAAAAGACATTGATATTGAAGTGGAAGTAACACATGTTCAGAATTATATTGAAAGTCAACAATCATGTGATCCTGTAGTTTATGTGATGGGAACTTAAGAAACAAGTGTTGAAATGGATGTTGATGTTATTGTGATTAAAGAAGGATTTGTTGAAGAGGCATGTTTGAATTCGGCAACTCAAGAACCAAATGTTGATGTTATTGCGATTAAAGAAAGTTGTATTGTAGAGACATCTTTAAAATCGGGAACTCGTGAACCAAGTATTGAAATGGATGTTGGTGAAGTGGCATGTGTTGAAGAAGAGGTTTTTGATAAAAGAAGAGAAAGTGTTGATAGATTTGAGGCTAATGAGATATTTGAAGATTCTTTATTGATGCATTTGGGTGAAGATGCTTTTTTAGTATCACAGGAAACGTCAAATATGGATACTTTGAATGATGATGGCTTGAATGGTGGTGATCGCTTGAATGCAACGGAACCCACAAATGTTGATACTTCGAATGGTGGTGATCGCTTGTATGCAACGGAACCCACAAATGTTGATACCTCAGAGGGTGGAGATCGTTTGAATGCAACGCAACCCACAAATGGTATCCTTGTTCCAAGTAATGTGGGTGTACCTCATGTGAGCATTCCTGAAGATGTAGACATTCATGTGAAGGATTTGTTTAAAAACAAATCGTTGTTGGTATTTAAGGTTGAGATATTAGCTGTGAAGTATCATTTTGAGTTTAGAACGCAATCTTCCACCAAAAAGCTATATGTGGTGTTATGTGCAGTAAAAGGATGCAAATGGCGTCTGCGAGCAAGCAAATTTGATGCGTCTAAACGCTTTGAAGTTCGAAAGTATTCAAGTAGGCATACTTGCCCACCTATGCTTCATCAGAAAGATCACAGACATGCTTCTTACAAGCTAGTTGGCCGATACTTTTTTTCGAAGTTTAAAGATGCCAACCGTATTTACTCTCCGAGGGATATGATGATTGATTTTATGTCAAAATTTGGATATGAGATTAGTTATCACAAAGCGTTCAAGGCGAAGCGTTATGCAAATTCATTGGTTCGGGGATTTCCAAAAAAGAGTTTTGAAAAATTACCTAAGTATTTCATAGGTTGGAGGCCAGAACCTGGGAACTGTGACGGAGATTGAAACTAAAGGAAACGACGAGTTTTTATATTGTTTTATGGCACTTGGTGCAAGTATAGAGGGGTTCAAGTATATGCGGCCAGTCGTTTCTGTGGACGGAACACATTTGAAAACGCGTTACAAAGGGGTTCTACTTGTGGCAACGTGTGAAGATGGAAATGGTCAAATATTTCCAATTGCGTGGGCTGTTGTTGATTCTGAAAACATTCCTTCGTGGACCTGGTTTTTCACAAAGTTAAAACCCATTATAGGTGACACCGGCGATCTATCAATAATTTCTGATCGTGCTGAAAGTATCAAAACAGCATTTATGAAGTGTTTGAGAATGCGCACCATGGATTTTGTGTATATCACATCCAAAAGAATTTGAGGAGTCGTTATCCTGGTCGCAATGTGTCGACGTTTTTTATGCCAGCTACAAAGGCCTATATTGTTTCAGAGTTTAAGGTGCATTGGGAAAAATTATCTGCAATATGTGATAAACTTGACGAGTATTTGGAAGAAGCATCATTTCCTTTCTGATGTAGATCTCAGTTTAAAGGTTTACGGTACAATATAATGACAACTAACCTTGCCGAGTCTTTAAACAGCAAGTTATTGCGTGCTCGGGAATTTCAATAGTTGGTTTGCTTGAACGTATCCGGGAGGTTTTACAGCAGTGGTTTGGTGAACGAAGTAAACGTGGTGAAGAATGCGTTTCTGTGCTCACTCCCAAAGGAGAAGAACGAATGACAAAAAGATACAACAAAGTACAGAAGTTCAAGGTTTATGTAGTTTCTTGATGCATGGTCCAAGTAATAAAAATACTCGATACCTAAATAACACACTAGCAAGAGAACTAGGTTCAATCGTAGTATACTTAGATAGAGTCGAGGTCGATCCCACAGAGACTCGGCTTAACCGAAATACGACTTATTAGACTAAAAGCAAATAAAAGGCGGTCTACGACCAACAATTAACGTAGAATTAAAATTGACACAATAGAAACACAAAACCAACAAAAGACACAACGACACTTATTTTTTTATAGATTTTATAAATAATTGACAAACGGTATTGATAACGCTAGTAGTAATTACTCCCCTATGCTATGTAGATTGACGACGAGACAAAACAAGACATTTAAGATTAATTATTCTGACTACGGAGTCATCCCCTAAAATAGATCTAGCTCCGGGTAGGCCATCTAGATCATCGTGTCTCCATTACGTGACTTCACATTTTTAGTCTCCATCTCATATAACTTCTGACACAATTACGAAACTAGGGATGCCGGTATAAACCGTAAACTCATCTAAGCAAAATTCCTATGGTTAGGCGTACTTCTTAGACACCAATTCAGTCTCTGTCCTAAATAACAATCACTTTTTGGGTCTCATGTTAAATTACGATGACAAATAATTAAGTTGATCAAGTTTAATTACTCGTTTAAATTACAAAGCAGAGAACCTGACGTAGTTGAAGCCGTTCACAGACAAATCAAGAACATCACAGATCTTGCTACAGCAAGCTCAGATCTGAACCATATTTGCTCGTGAAACGTCTTTTACGTCTCAGATCTACATAAACATGGGTTCGATAATTAACTACATCACGAAATCAATACACAAAACGACTACTCCATAACAAAATAAATTAGATCTACGAATAAAGATTGCATAATAGAGTAGACATTACCCTCGAAGACGAGCGTGATTCCCACTCTTCGATACGATCTCTAACCGGAGATTCTAACGACTCCGTAATGAAAGAACATAAATAAAAAGCAACAAACTATATTTAAAAGTATTGGAAATATTGTATTTTTTGTGTGTGTATGGCGTGTAATGTATGCCTCTATTTATAGGGGTTCAAGCTAATTAAGAGATATACTTCAAATATCAAAATAAATAAGAGATAACTCCTAGCCGATCATAAAAAATAAAATGCGCCCCCCCTTTATGCGTGTGGAAGGGCCGCCGCATGTGTGCTCTCAAGTTTCGGATTGGTTCGCTTGCTCTTGTCATGCCTTACTCCTCTTTTCGTGCTTATCCGATATTTATCTTCAATGCATCTTGGATTTATCTTGAGATTTAATTCTTCCATTTGTATTTATCCTCCAAAATTATCTCAATCTACAAAATAAATATTTATCCCAAAATAAATCATATTTAAATAAAAACGGATAAATATCAAATTATATAATAAAAACGGATAAATACCAAATTATAAATTATAAATCACATAACATTAAATAATCAATATAAACATGTGATTTAATATAAAATACATATTATTAATATCGATTTAAGGATAATGTTGATGACTTTTACGGGTATAATTTGACCGTCATCAACTACCCCCCACTTAGACTTTGATCGTCCCGAACAAAGCATCAATAAGTCATTCCCCAAGACAACATTTCCCGTGGTCAAATCATACTTATACAAGAAACTCGAGACAACTCATACCACTTATGCTCATAAGGTATTCATTATTCACTACTCGTTATGAATCGAAGTGACGTGTGCATATGCATTTAGTTTTATATATTCGTGGCAAGATTAAAGTTTATGCTAACTTCGAAGTCTCAACCTACCAAGATCAGGATTCCTACTTCTTAAGACTCGCAATGGTTAAAGTCATGGTGCAATAAGCAAGAGCGTCATCCATAAGGTTTTTGGACTCGGAGGCCGAGAAAAATACTCGAAGCCTCTTAAAAGTTGAATTTTTTCCATTTTCATATTTTCAAGCTTTATCACTTCTCAAGAAAGAAACTTGCTTTAAAAGTAAATTACGCATTGCAAGAATCCCTCTCTCACGGATTGGTCAATAGCATTGAATATTACCACAAGCGCGTGGCTACTTTGGTAATGTTACTACAAGCCCAGTGTTTAACATTTCGTTAAAACACAGATAAATCTCAAGCTTATTACTCCGCTTAGATGGCTAGAAGATAAGAATACATCAGCAGATAAATATCGACTCTAAGTCTGCATAACCAATCATCTACGCAATGTACACATAATTCTTCTTAATTGTTAATTTGTGCGGTAACGTCGATTCATGTTTCGAGTAATCAAATAATAAATAACTACTTGCAATAGTTGGCATGAATATCCTTAAGTTTACATTCACATAAGTATAAAATGATCACGTATTCATGCAACTTGGTTCCTTCCCTATCAATTCTATGTATAAGAACTCACAATTCTAAGGGTACGAGATAATTAATTTGGCATTTGTTCAAAATTTTCATTTTTCACCGTTTTATTCAATTTTCAATTATAACACATCATCGCATAGCTAAGTCTCCTACCCCCCACTTAAACTTGGCATTGTCCCCAATGACAAAGAAAAAAAATGAGATTTTAAGAAAAAGACTTAGCTCTGGAAACGGCTCTCAAGTTGATGCAGAATATAAGAGTGATCCAAGCACGTCGTGGAGAAGCAATCGAAAACCTGTTTAAACAAACCAAACAGAAACTCCACGAAACCGTTAATAACATGTCAATGGAAGTTATAAAATAATGTGGCAGTAATTAGATATAGAATATCCAAAAACAATTTAAGCCACTTTATTTCATACAACCAATGACACGGAAAACCAAAGAGTTAAAACTACAAAACTCACATGTCGCTATCAAGGAAAAAACCTTGTTTATTCCGAACATAGAATCGGAACATGGCGAGATGAAAAAAACCTTAACAGTCTCATGCTACTTTATTCAAACAAAACAAAAACAAAAGATAGTTTTCAAGAAATTGTTCTGAGTTTATAGTCGTCAGCTCGACTTAACTCAACGATGGTTTAAGTATAGGTGGGATCTTCAAGAGTGAAAACTTCCTCCTCCTTACTGATATACTACTGTAACGCCCCGTTCCCGGACACCGAGTCCTTATCCGGAAAAGGAACGTTCGGCACGTATAAAATAAAATAAATTCATTTTACACGTAAGCCTCTACTACGTCTTATCAAATTAAAGCAAACGGAAGCAAAAAGACTCGGGTAAATTTTTTCCAAATATTCCAGAATAGAAATAACTAAAGATAGAAAATGTAATACTTATTACATCCAAAAGAGAACT